>JBBYHK010000016.1:2893436-2906679 GCA_038382065.1 Adansonia grandidieri | reverse complement strand
AACGTATCCATGACCACAATTTAAGTCTCCAGTTAGTTGATTACTGATGAGATAGATTTGAAAGAAGGGGAAGAATTATTGGGGGATGGGGATTCTGAAAATTGAAATTGAAACATCAATTTTCCTGATCTCCACCAATATATATATATATATATATACATATATATATACACACACACACTCTTTTAACTAATGCTGTATATATATACACACACACACTCTTTTAACTAATGCTGTATATATATACACACACACACTTTTAACTAATGCTGTTGTTATCTGGCTCTGTTGCGGACTCTGGGAAAATTTCACATATGGGTAGGTATTTAAAGTATAATTATTATTTTTTAAAGAAATTTTTATATTCGGAGGATCATATCTTGTACCTACATCCGAATGTATCAAATATAAGTGTCGGAAATAAGCATTTCAATGAAAGAAAAATCCGGAAATATTGACGTTGTTAAGAAGTTTAGGCTAGAAATACCATTGTCTAATTGAACAAAACGAAAGATACCAAAAATTTGTGAAATTCCACCAAGATTTGAGACATCTTTTTTTCCCTGATTGCAGGCAAGGAAGGCGAGAGAGAGATTATTGGAGAGTGCTGTTCAGACTCAAGTACATAGCAGACTAATATCAGTTAATGAATTCTAATAATCGTATACATGGGCATTACAGATTAATGTCAGCTAATGAATTTTGATTATCATACAATTTGATAAGATTAATTTCAATCGTATCAAATTTTATTGAAATTTGTAGTTCAATCTTACGTTACTCAAACTTCAGTTTTAGTTTCGAACACTCGTATGTGCCTGATAAAGATATATTTAATTTTTTTTTTATATATTTGAAAAATAATTTGAGAATCATATCCTCGTACCTATGTCTGAATACCTATAGACACAGATATGAAGTACGAATACTTCAAAAAATAAAAAGTAAGACCAATGTAGGATTGATTTCTGTTCTAAATCAGAGATTTTATCTCAGCTTTACTTCCTTAAGAATTATGGATTTTAGAGCAGATTTAGTTTATGTAGTTATCAAAATTATGGATTTTAGTCCCTCTTCTTTTATTTTCAAGGACTTTGGTTCTCAAATTAAATTAAATTCCTCTGACAATAATTACAGTTAAATTGATGACGTTGACATTTAAATTAATGCCATTAACACGGAAAGTTCATATGGCATATTTTTATTATTTTTCAACGATCTTGTTCTGTTTATTTGATTCTTTTTTCCCTTTTCGTTTTGTACTAATTCTTTTATAAATATTTTTTAAAAAATTTTTTGTCTTAAAAAAAAAAAAATACCTTGGCTAACATAGGATTCTCAACCTATCAGCCTCAGGCCTTACAAATTTCCATATTTCGAAAGACTGAAATAAAGAAACAGCATCCGGAAATGCTTGCTGCTTCCATCATCCAAACTAGTCGAGAGTCCATTTGTTTTCCCCTTATTTGCGCAAGTCAAATAAGAAATAGGCAACTTAATGAAATGGCAATGAAGAACAAGTTTGTCACCCCTGTTGTGGAAGATATGCTTCATGAATTTGAAGGAATGAAGTCTATCTCCAAGATTGACTTGAGATTAGGATATAGGCAAATCAGGATCAAAGATGAAGATACACCAAAAACTGCGTTCAGAACCAACCAAGGTCATTATGAATGTAGGAGATAATGCGCTTTGGACTCACGAATGCACGCTAGTTTATAGTGTTGATTTTGATGACCATATTCAATACTTACAAATTGTGTGTTGAGATTCCAAGGGCACACAGATTTTCTGTCAAGAGGGGCAAGTGTTTCTTTAACGAAAGGTAAGTTAGAATACCTAGGCCATATCATCTCATCACAAGGAGTCCCAACTGATCCTGCAAAGGTGGAAGTTGCCAGGAACTGACCACTTCCTAAACCTTAAAAGTTACTTAGTGGCTCTCCTAAAGTTGGTTGGTTATTACAGAAAATTTATAAGGAACTTTGGTGCTATTAGCGAACCCCTCACAGATATGCCAAAGAATAACAACTTCTCATTGGCAGGGGAAGCTGTAGTTGCCATTCAACCGCTGAAAGGCATTATGAGCAGTGCTCCAATATTGGCCAATGGCCATGCTAGACTACAGCAAAACCATTTTGCTTGAAGACAAATGCCATTTCTGCTTAGGAATAGAGCTGTGTTAACTCAAAATGGAAGGCTTATTGCTCATCTAAGCCAAGGCACTTGGTTCAAGAATGCAGATTTGTCCATTTATGAGACGGTTTGGCCATTTTATAAGTGGTTGTGACCAAGTGGAGACATTCCTCGGAAGGAAGGCCCTTTGCTATAAAAGACTGACCACGAGACCTTAAAGTACCTGTCGGAGTAAAAATCAACCACAATCATAAATTAAATTGTTAAATTCAATTGCTCTAAATTTAAAATAATTTAAATATGAAATAATAAAAAATAAAGTGATTTAAATTTAAAAATTTAAAATGATTTAATTTTAATTAATTTGACCTGAAATTAACTTAATCGACCTAATCGAAGGCTTGACCAAATTGTTAGCACTGGATTACGCCATCGTATGGAAAGAGAAGAATGAACGCAATAGTAGACTTTGTCGGACCCCATTGCCCAATTGGAGGTTCTTGCAGGGTATTGTCACACCTCCTTGCCTACCTTCAGTTTCTTATAGCAATGGCATACTCAGATTCAAAAGCAGGGTTTATATTGGCAACCATGGACCTCTGAGAGGGCACTTTTAGACGTACAAGTTACTTATTAGATTTATTTAAAAGTCGAGTAATTTATGTTCTTAGTTCAACTTAAGTTAAGTTCGTGTTTGATTTTTCTTAATCTGGCTCAACCCAGATAATTGTTTATTAATAAAAATATTATTTTTATTTAGATTAATTTATAGAATATAAATATTAATTAAAAAATATTTTTTAAAAATATTATGTTTGGCACAGTAATTATAGTTGCCAGGTCGGAGCACATTTGGGTCTAAGCTTAAATTTTAAATTTTTTCAAATTATGATTTTACTCAACCCATGATCAGGTTTATTATCTACTACAAAACTTAAATGTATTTTTAAAACAAATACCTTCATTTTTTTATAATTTTACTTTACTACATTTTATAAAAAAATAAATAATAATTTTTTCATAGCATATATACATTATAATTTTATCTTATTCTAATTTATTTTAATATATTAAAATCAATGTTTTATAAATATTTTATTTCAGTTCATTTTTATTCAAAAATTATAAAAAAAATAAAATTCTAATAATAAAATATTATATTTTCTTATAATATTACGATAAATTTATTTATTTATAAATAAACATATTCATAAATCGAATCAGATTATAATATAAAAATTTTTTTATTTGCTTAGGCTTAAATTGAACCAAGCGGACAACCTGTTTATTATTTAATTAATATTAAAATATTAATAAATTATTTTTATGATTAAATTTAAATAAAAAAATTTTATTAGTAAAAGCGAGATGAATTACGAAATTTTTATGTAAGATATAGCCTATACGAACCTATAATAAACCAAAAAAAAGGGTTTCACTGCCGGCCGAATATCCAGCGGCGACTGTAAAACTAAAAACCTAACAAGCAAATACCCAAACTCAAACGAAAGAAAGAAAAAACAAAAATCAGGAAATACAGAGATGGGGAAAGCAGAGAAAGAACAGCTGAATCGAGCACTGACTGCCCACCTCAATACCATCCATGAAACCTTGCAGGTTTCTTTCCTTTTCCTTTTTTGGTTTTTTTTTTTTTTGTCTTTTATTATTTACTTTTACGGACTTCATTTCAGAGCTTTTTCAGCTTATGTTTTTTTTTTTGGTTGGGGGGGGGGGGCTTACTGTAAGAAGATTTTGGATCAAACTCCTTCTTCTATGGAGAAAGTTAGCTGGACTCAGGTTATCCAGATTGGTGAACAACTTTCCAAGCAAGCTACTATTGGTGCTCCCAATTTCCTTTTCTTTTAAATTTTTTTTGGATTTCTTTCTTGGGTTCTGTCTTTTTTAACAATTATGATATGCAAATTATCTATGCCAAAAAACCAAATTTGGATTTATATTTGAGTTTTTGGATATTTGAATTATATGTTTTAGTCGGGCTTTTAAGTTCCAACCACATAGGTTGAGAATTTATTGCTTTTACATCTTACTAATTCAACAAGTCAAAGTTCGGAGCAGTACATCATATGTTATAAGCTTGAAAAGAACCATTATTTCATGACAAAGTAGCAATTTATTTGCCTCTGATTGAGTATTTGTTATTGATTTCTAAGATTCTCATTTGTTTCATACTAAAGGGGTCGTTTGTTACGATGGAAAGTACTTACTTTCCTAAGAATTTAATTAGTGAGAATCTGATTCCCATGTTAAATATATTGAAAAGTACTCACTTTCTCGGGAGTGTAACTTTTCGTTGCGAATTACTTTTCATAAACATGGGAATTACATTCCTAGAAGGAGAAACAGGAAAATAACTTTTGATATATCTGCTTGACATATGGGTTGCTTTTCTTTTCCCCCATAATTTTTGTGTGTTATATTGCATTGGTTGAGTTTAGTGATTTGCTTGTTCTGTTTGTTTAACAGCTGGAATGCTTTGGAATGGGGAAGCACCTGAAGCTAAAGGAGTTGAGGAGACCATGACATCATATTTTAATGTGCTACAGGGCTTCCTTTTGCTCTCTCATGGAAGCACTGTTGGCGCTGGCCCAACTCTCTGTTCAACCATCCATGAATCCGTGAAGCAAGTTGTTGATTCCAGTTTTAGTTTAATGAAAGAACACGTCTTGTTATACGGTAAATAGATTCTCTTTTTCTCAGAACTACATATTAATAACATAAAAATGAATTCCCATTCAAGTATGCATTAAAATATAAGGTGAAGAAGTCAGAGGTTACTTCTTTTCAGCTGAAGATAAAGGTTCAGTTCAGTTCATATATGTAACACTTAGTCCTTTAGAGGCTCAGTTCTTATCTTTAGTGAACTTTGAGAATGTAAACAATAGCGATAATTTGGTAGTGCTTTCTAAAGGGATGCCAAAAGATGTTGTGCAGAACACTTAAGAATCAGTACTGGAAATGAAACATCTTCCCTAGAAGCGCAGAGTGACTAGTTTTTTGTAAGGCTATAGCCCCCTTCTTCTAAAGCATATAGATATTTAAGTAGTTATCAAAGTTATTTGTTCGAAGCGATGTTTTGATGTATGAAATAATTAATTGTTCTTTTCTCTCGTAACGGGTTTGTATTATTAATTTTGAACATTGATGTACAGTATCTTACGATATCGTAGTATGCAATTATCTGATTATCAATGTGGTTGATGATCATTGATTGGACTGCTTCATGAAGTGTGCTTGTTGTTCTTTCTGTGTCCCTTGGTTGTGTGTTTATACTTGTGCAGTAAGTAACTACTTTACTCCGACTCCTCATTTTTCTTTAGATACCCATTTCCGACACATATTCGGATGTGGGTATCGAGATACAATCCTCCAAATATATAGAAAAACTTTGGAAGAATTGAGCATACTCGTAATCGGAATTCATGCTAACAAGGGTGGAGAACATATTTTAGATTTGACTAGAGTGCATTCTATATTCCCCAGCCCATTTTGCATGCATCAGCTTTCCTTTTTACCAGAACTGAGTATTTCCTTCCAAACGATTAATTTTGATTTTTGTCCATCAAGACATGCAACAATACTTAATGTTCAATGCTAACAGGATCTCGCAACAAGGAGAAAAAACTGTCGATACCTCAGTTTGTTGGAGCAGTGTGGGAGGCATGTTCAGCTCTTAAGAAAGTCCCAGCCACGAACGTGATAGCAATTGGGAGGGCAATGACACAGGTAGCAGTTTCGGTGAAGGATGTTCTTCGTGAGATAAAGGAGCTCAAGCCTGCTCCCTCCGACGTCAGGGACGAAGCTTCTGATGGCAATCCTACCAAAGCGGAAATCAAGCCTGAAGATGATGATTCAAGTGAGGACGATCTAGGCAGTGACTTGTCACCCGAAGAAATGAAAGTTGCTCAACTAGCTCAAGGGGTTGTATCTGAGACACTTGCGGCTATAAAGGAACTTATCCGCACGATCACCGGCATGCTTAAGCTCGAAACACCAGATGACAATAGTAAATTCATCGATTCATTGGAGAAATTACTGAAGATATGTCAAGGCATGGGAGCAGAGATCGATGAAATCGGAGCCTGTCTTTACCCCCCACAAGAGATTGATGCAATAACACAGGCTTTGGAGAAAATATCAAGCAGCATCAACGGAATACAGCAAGAAGTGGAAAGTTTTCAAACATCTTCAGAGCCCTTTGTTGAAGCTTGCAATGGATTGAGAACTGTGTTAAAACGAATGGAATCTGAACTCAATAGCTCCACCACAACTGAGTTAACTAGTAAAATGCATGACGTTGCCGTCATCAATTAGATATATCTAAAGATTAGATATGTTAGAGATTTGAAAGAGAAAACTGTTCTGAAAAGGCCCTTCTTTTTGCATTTTTTTGACCATTATTTTCCTATGTCATTCTGTATTTGAAGTCTTGCACAGCAGTCTAGTATGGCATAATAAGTCAATTGCACCATCTGACAAAAGATTGCAATGCACGGCCTAAAAGAAAACAGAAAAATTCTACAATAATCAGTTGGTGGAATTAGGTAGTGGCTTGGATTTTTTTTAAACTTCTTATCTAGATGTTATAAAATGAACTCGAATTTGAAAATCTGTCTAAAAGAATTTAAACTTGAACTTGAACCAAATCCATTTGACCAAAATGTCAATAGCTTGAACTAGAAAAAATTCAAACTCGAAATGGTTCGAACTCGAAAAAATTCGAACCTGATTTACTACTAAAAATAAATATGGTGAAATTATAATTAAATATTTTTTTATAAATCAAAAATTTTAATTATCAATTTTATTTTAATATTCTTTTAATAATTTAATTAAATATTAAAAACTTAATTTTTATTTTATATATGATTAAACTTTCTAATGGTTAGGTCGAACTACGACTTGAATTTTTTAAAAATCTCAAACTCAAACCCTTATTTAACGTGCCCAGACTAGTCTATTTAAGACAGAATTATTGTTCATCACAAAAAAATTTTTTATTAAGATTTATATATTTTATAATTAAATTTAAATAAAATATATGTTATTTTCATTTAAGTCCAAGCCTGGTCAAGCTAGTCTAAAACAAAAATATGAGAAGTCGATCTAATTTTTTTAAATTCCAAGCCCGTACATTTATTTAATGTGCTCAGACCCGCTTATTTAAGCTAAAATTACTATTCATCACATTAAAAAAATATTTTTATTAAATTTATATATATTATAATTAAATTTAAATAAAATATATGTTATTTTAATTTAAAATCACTGTTCTGACTAGGTTGGGCTAGTCTAAAACAAAAATATGATAACATATGTTCGAGCCCAATTCGGCCGGATGAGTAGCCCGACCCTTGAGCAGGTCTATATATGATAAAATAATAATCTATTAAAAAGTAAATTATATCATGAGCTGCAAAAACAGTATTAATAAAGTATATCATCCATTTATTACATTTTTTTAATTTAATTAGTTAAACTCATTACGAATTGAGAGTTTATGTATATTAGTAATAAATTTTTAAATATTTATTTGAATATTATTATTATTATTATTATTATTATTATTATTTCAAGTAATGATAATTAGAATCTAATAATGTATAACAAAGTAATAAGATAAATTAAAAAATGTGGAAGCCATAATAGATAATGTCATATCAAAAATAAATAAAATATTAAATATTAATATCATATATAATTTAATTAAATATTAAAAACTTAATTTATATTTTATATATGATTAAACCTGATCATGGGTCAAGCCAAGCTGCAGCCCGAATTTTTTTTTTTACTCTCAAGCCTATGCCCTTATTTAATGTGTTTAGACCCACCAATTTAAGCTAGAATTATTGTTTATCATATGAAAGAATATTTTTATTGATATTTATATATTTTATAATGAAATTTAAATAAAATATGTTATTTTAATTTAAAATCATTGTTCAAAGGCGAGCTAGGCTAATCTGAAATAAAAATATGAAAACCCGAACCCAAGCCTAATTGGGTTGAATGGGTAACCTGACCCTTGAACAGGTCTATATATGATAAGATAATAATTTATCAAAAAATAAATTATATCATGAGCTGTGAAAACATTGTCAATAAAGTATATCATCTATTTATTATATTTTTTTTAATTCAATTAGTTAAACTCATTAAATATTGAGAGTTTATATATGTTAGTAGTAAAATTTTAAATATTTCTTTAAATATTATTATTATTATTATTATTATTATTATTATTATTTCAAATATTGATAATTAAAGTCTAATAATAATATAAGAAAGTAACAAAATAAATTAAAAAATATGAAAGCCATAATAGATAATACCATATAAAAAAAAAATCACATGTTAGACTAGCGTGGGTCGAACAATTTGCCTAACCCAATAGGCCCAACACGATCAGGCTTGGGCCTTAGATTTTAAGTTTCAAGCAGGCTCGACCCGAAACAATATTTTTTAAATAAAATAATATATTTTATTTAAATTTAATTATAAAATATGTGAATATTAATATAAAAATAATTTTTTAATATTATAAATAGTGATTTGTACTTAAATGGCTCGGCTAGGCTAAATTCGGCCCTGAGCTTAGACTTCAAAATTTTTTTAGACCGTGACTAGGCGCATGGAATCACACTATGATTTTTTTTGGGTCGGATTGGGCCCAAATTCAGACCTGGACTTAAATTTCAAAATTATGTAAAATGATTATATTTAACATAAAATAAAAAAATAATGTAAAACATATTCGAAATTGAACCGGAACCCGAAAAGACCTGAACCCAAATAAACTTGAACTCGAATTTGCCCGAACCTAAATCAGCCAAAATCCAAAAAAACCTGAACCTGAAACGACCCCACTCAAACTCAACTGAACATGCCCATCAAGCTTGAGCAGGTTCGATAGCTTACTTTACTATTTAAAAATATTAAAAAATTATTTGTATATAATATTTATTTATTTTTATAATTAAATTTAAATAAAAAATATTTTTATTAATAAATAATAATTTAAATGAAATCAAATCAATTCAAATTTATAAAAAATTTTGTCTTCTATCACCTCTTTAGATGAGACTTATCGGACCCACCGGGAAGTAGGGATATGGAAAGTCTGATGCAAATTCAAAAGAACTATTTGGGGGCCGATTTTGCACTTGCCATGGTGACCCATTTTTAACAGCTACTTTATGCTTCATGTTTACATATGATAGGCATGTAAATGATTGACCTGCATATGTCATATTTTTTATACTAGATTTTATTTTTTAAAAAAAATAATGAATAAAGCGTACTCAGCAAATAGTTACATTAGTAATTAAATTCCGTTTATTTTCTTAATTTATTCTAAAATTTTATGATTCAAATCGACTTTACTCCAATAATTGTTCATTTAATAAACATTATTTAAATTTAATTATAAAAATAATAATACGAACCATCAAACTCGAACCACAACCACGCCTAGAATAAGGCTGACCTCGGCTTAGTAAAAGATTTTTAAAAAATTCAAACCACAAGCCAATCCATGAAATCTACATGGAAAATGGTGGCAAAATTTAATAGAATAAATTTGTATCAATAAAGCCAGGAAAGCTTCTAAGTTCTAAACGTGAAACAGTTAGGAAAATTTTGCGACATTGGGTAAATGGAAGCAAACTGTGCAACTAACTAGCAAAGCTTGAGGATTATATAAGCATTTCGCAGTATCCTAACAACAACAACAACAACAACAACAACAACAATAATAATAATAATAATATCTTGGCTTGCAATTGAAACTCTGTGATCCCACTACCTAAGAACATCATGCATTTACGGTTTTATCAAAAAATATTTACACCCATTTAAAGGGAAAAGAATAGAATAGCCTACTACTACTGCATTATTGCCAAAAATTTATTCTCTCTTTTTGCTGTAACTTTGCTGCAATTTCCATGACCATATCGCAAGGAACAAAACAAGACCCAATCCCATACATAACCAAAAAATTACTAGCCATTTCGGCATTGGCTTCGGGTATAAACCTGATTTGGGTGGGGGTAACAATAGTTAGAGCAGGTCAATGCAATTGCAAACTCGGAAAAATCAACCAGAATACCATTATCGTTAGCATATAAATTGCTAAAATAACTCGAACCAACACTCGTAAGATATTGTATGGGGATTTGGAACATACCATGTCCGAACTTGATGCAGATAAGAAGCTCAACAATGCAAATCGCAAGGGAAAGCCAACAAAATGCTCCAACTTTTTTCACTGGTTTTCTGAAAAAAAAAAAAAAAAAATCAACAACTGTTTAAGTATCGAGTTATTAATAAGTTTCTGGCATATATATATCATCCCACACAAATGGAGAGAGAAGGAGAGAGTACCGGTCTTGAAGGTATGAGTTGTACTCACGAATTGTTGGTATTGCTATTAGCCACCATAAAATCAACCTATGCACAATCACCGGGTTTCGAGGAGGAATCCAGAGACAAAACTTTAGAAAGAATGTATTAAGTTCTACAGTCAAGAAAACGATGCAAAGGCTGAGAACTTGAATGAAACGCCATGGACCGAGCAAGGGGTGCCATTCATCTTTGTCCCAATGTGCTGGCGTAAATTGTCCCAATGTTCTTTTCACCTGACAACAGCAACGAGCGACGACCATTTCATGACTCAAAACTTTAACTACATGCAAAAGCTTCAAAAACAACAAGGAAATTGAAAGGTTAAGCCCAAGGCTAAGTTTCCAAGCCAAGTGAAAAAAATAAAAGAAACCGAAAGTTAAAAAAGAATAAGGGACTATATTTCCTCTTCCAAGCAGACTGAGGTTTAAAAACTGCACTAGTTTTCACATTTATAAAAAGAAATTACAGTACAAGAAACATACTTTGCCAATTATGTTCGGCTGGTGACTTATACCGACCCATTCATAAGTTCTACCATCAAAGTACCTAACAGTATGCATTCCAGCCCAAATACCTACAAGCAAACCGAATATGTTGTCAAGATAGGCTAAATAATCATTAACTCTTTATTTCCAGACCCGAAACTAATAACAAAATATAAGTGAAGTCAATATTCTTGATAACAAAACAGACAACGCACTTGAAATTGCAACAATATAATTGATGATCTAGACATGGAAAACCACTATTCCAACTTAGTTTCCACCATTTCAAAAAACTTAAGCGGTAACAAACAATAAAGCAGGCTGCAGAAAATGATCATATGTAGCGCTAAAAAAGGGTTTTCATAACCACATCTATTCAAGGAGTAATTGAATTTGGTGTCACAAGAGACACGAACTTGGTTACTAAAATTACACAAAAGTCTAACAAAACAATATTAAAATAAGAGTTAAATTAGTCATTTGGCTTCCTAACTATTGTGATTGGGATCCTCAATAAATCTATTTTATTCAATTAAAGTGTTTTTCGTATTTCACATGCAGTAAAAATGTAAGTTACTTGGACTCGGGTGTGAGAGTCGGATGCAGGCATGTGCTTGACATAGTTATGTTGAATTTTTCTAGGTTTTCTTTTCATGTATTTCGAGGGTCATGTTCCGATACCCATGTCCAGACATACATTGAACACGAGTACTTCTAGAAAAATAAAGAGTCTACCCTATTGCTAAAAGAGAAAAAAAAAAAAAAAAAGAAAATCATCTTTCCACTTTCCCCTCTTCCACAAAGTGAGAGTGCACAATTTCCACTATTCTAGTAATGAATGAAAGCATTGATAAATCAAAACATCAAGCATCAACAATACATGAAATATCAGCAGAACCAGAAATATCTTATAGGATGGCAGAAATTTTCATTTTTGTCGTACAACTAAAAAAAATAATGATAAAATAATGGGATTGGGAAGTCCAAAACTATTCTGAATGGGAGGAAATACAAAGCACAAAATAAGATCCCTACCAAAATTTAATTTATTTTATTACACCACATAAACTAGCTAACATTAATAATAGAAAATGGAACTCAAAAAGAGAGTATTCTGAAAACCAGTTAACCAGCTAATTAATATTGTTATGTGCTAGTGCATACTTCTATGGCCTTATCATTTTTTAATGATTCAAAAGCAGACAATTCCATATGCTACGGCTTTGAGCAAAACAGTGACCAAAGGAAAAGAAAATATGAAAACCAAAGGGAAAAGAAGATAGCAGTGCCGGATCTTACCAAACCAATTACACGTCAAAATATCAAGAATAATGCTGTCCCACCAGCACTCATTAAAGTTGGGTAGCATGTGTCGGAAGGTAAGCTGTATATGCCATCGCAGTAGTTAGTTTATTGACGCAAAACAGAGAGCACGTACATGCATAAGCTTATCAATAATAATACCTTGATATCGGAAATCAGAACAATAAGAAAAACTGTAAGCATGTCCAGTCAAAAAACTAACCTCCATAAACTCAAATCCAATTGAGAGGACCCAGAGAAGTGGTTGATTGCGGATCAAAATGGCCTTGCCCCACCAACCAAAGATGTGAGCTAGAACAAATTCATCAAATAGTGTTTCCTAGAAATTTTTTTTTATGCATTATAAAATTAGAATTGTGAAATACAAAACCACAGTAAATTGCATCAAAAAATATAGCCTCAAGCATGCATGAAAATAAATACCTAAAAAAAAGGTAAAACAAGAAGAATAAAGTAATGTAGCCAGATTGTGCAAGAAGATCCATACATAAACATTCTTAAACCTGCTAGAGGGATTTTCAGGAATATATATACGACAATCAGCACCGTAGGATCTTTCTGGAAGCTCTGCATGAAGCAAACAGTAATCAAGAAACTTCAATAGAATTAATAATAGCAGAGAAAATAAGAAACGAAGTGTCTTCAGAGCCAAAAGCAGTACCAACACCAAGGTCAGGATGGAGAAACTTCATGAATTGCCTAGCATCATCACGCGTCTGGAAAACAGAATCAAGAGTAACCAGCACTAATCATTTATTCAACGTTGGATGACAGCATGTGCGTGTTCACAGAACCATTCCAGAACAATGCTGAGTTACAACCCTTTATGAATACATATAAGTATGTTCCACTTTTCTCGTGTGTGTTCTAGAGAG
>JBBYHK010000016.1:2802841-2839941 GCA_038382065.1 Adansonia grandidieri | reverse complement strand
CTAATGTATAATTAAGTTGGGAAATGACGAACGGCCTGCTAGAGTGGGACTCTTATTACTATATATATATCCATAGGGTGGTGGTGGGGAACTACCTAGAAAGAGACTGCTGCTTATTTAACCTCCTTCCTTCTTCCCTTATCTTTCAATCTTCTTGCTCTTTCGTTCCCATTCCATCTTTTACACACAGTGAGAGATAAAGAGTTTCGGAGTTTGGAGTTCGGAGAGTCGGAGAGATGGGGAATTGCCAAGCCATCGACGCGGCAGCGTTGGTGATACAGCATCCATGCGGGAGGATAGAGAGGTTATATTGGCCTATTTCGGTGAGTGAAGTGATGAGGATGAATCCAGGTCATTACGTTTCTCTGATCATTCCGTTGCCTGTGTCGGAGAAGGAAGAGAATCGAGATCGAAATACAGTACGTTTCACCCGCGTTAAGCTTCTCCGACCTGGCGAAACTCTTACCCTTGGCCATGCTTATCGCCTTATCACTTCTCAAGGTACCATATTCTTCACTTTCTGAAGATTATGAGATTTTTCAGCCCCCCAACCTGATTGTTGCTGTTTCATACTCTTCGTTATAGTGATTAAGAAACTTAAATGTTATTTCCTGGGCCTGCAGAAGTCATGAAAGTCATGAGAGCAAAGAAATGTGCAAAATTGAAAAGGCAGCAGCAGCTGGAATCAAATAATAAGTTGCAGGATGAACAAGAGAACCAAAGTGCAGAACTTGAGTCAGGAGGACAGTCTGACATAGAGAACACCTACGAAGTATGTCTCACTACTGTGTGGTTCTGATTTTTCATTTCTTAAAGTATGTGTATTCGAAACCTGTTTTCGACTCATATCTGGACTAAAGTACGGGAATATGATCCTCCAAGTAACCTTCAAATACATGAAAATATTGAAAAAAGTTGAACATATCTGACAAACCCGAGCCCGAGTAAGATAGTCTAACTGTTCCCTTATGCTCTCATCAATGGCAGTTTATCAATAGATTTTATTTCACAAGAAACGCTCAAGTTTTCTGGTTTGGAAAACGAATTGCAATGCGCAATTTGATGAACATGTGTTCTCAGAACATATAAAAATTTCAAACCTTACTCAGTATAGCTTGTTAACTGGGTCACCGTCTTTCGTATCTGTTCTTCCCCAGCTAAGCAATCTGAATATTCGATAAAGTTTCCATCTGCATGTAGAAACAAAATACTAATAGATATTAATGTAAATAGTTTTTCGTGTTTCATTTGAATCTTTCATTCTCATTCATTCCTAAACACTAAGGTGCTTATGTTCTAAACTTTCCAGGAGCTAAAGCATGAAAGACAAAGCTCAAGGACAACAGCTGTCAATGCTGCGGCAATGAGGTCGAAATCATGGCGGCCGTCATTACAGAGCATCTCTGAGGCTGGAAGCTAATAGTGTTGTTTTCAGGTTTCATTTTGTAAGGTGCAGGGTTGGGTTTTCGAGAATGGCAATGGACTGCTACTTTCATGAATGAATGAAAACCCCAAGTAAAGGAAAATAGAAATTATCGCAAAATCAATGAAGGTGATAAAACCGAACTTTCTAATTGCAATCACAATTTCACAGTTGCCAAACTGAAATGTGTTTCAAGAAATAAAATAAATGTATAGCTTCTGAGTTCAGAAGAGCATTGGATCCTACATTGTATTACAAGTAATATTCTGATATGAAATTAGGAAATTTTACTCAAGTATTTTATACAAATTCCAAATTTGGTCGGTTGCTAGTTGTACGATGTGATGATAATGTGAAAAAAAAGTTGGATGAAATATTTGGAGGAAATCACTTGGGAGAGCTTGAGTTCCAAACCTCCCAATCATGATCGACGTGTTTTTGTGCCCATAACAAGGACGCCCGTGCAGCCACAGGTGCTCCGGGTAATTTCTTCTCCTTGAGAGCAACAAACATATCCGTGAAAGGTTCCACCAACAGTGTCCCGGGTCCTCCATACTCATTGAGCAAGAAATTGTTAAATACCTGTTTCAAAAAACAAAAATCGTTAACTTCAATAAATAAATAAATTTTCATATCGAAAATTGAAACTTCTGTAAGTAGAGCCTCATACAGGTAGAAGTAAACTTCAATACTAACCATCATATTCTATGTTTCTTCCCCTCTTAATTTTTCCCGAAGAACCTATATCCGATGCATATTCGAACACAAGTATGATGATGTGATGCTCTTAGGACAATCTAAATATATAAAAAAAATTAAACATACTCATATTTTCGACACTCATACCCGCGTTTGAGTAACTTAGATCACATGCAGGTAGAGCCTACTTTAGAGAAATCCCTACATTGGGCCAAACATGCACATAAAGAACATGACTAGCCGTCAGGAAAAGAGTGATTAGTTATTTTCGTGCCAGATATTTCCTTTAGGGTCAATTATTGAACCGTTTCCAGTTCAATCAAAAACCAGGCCACCTAAAAAAGATGAATAAATGTTTGATTTAGAAGAGATCATTGCTGATAAAGGCTATAAACAACCAAAAGTAGGCAACTAAAAAAATTAAGGAAGTTGCCAGGATTGTAAGATTTGAATAAAGCAATGTGAACCACCATTCTCAACCTGTCATATGATCAATTATAGGGATTAAAAGGTCACAAGGCTTAATTAATCATCATGATTAACATCGATCACCATGCTCCTTTACCCCTTCAAATTCTAACATGTACAAACATTTGAACAGAAAAACACATTCGAATGCAATAACAAGGAAGCCAGAAGAAATAAACCCATTATGAGTGATAATACTGATATTTGTGTTTTAATTACAAGGGTTTTTGTGTATTTTCCACGGAAAAGAACATTGCATGCTAATAATACCCAGTTTACAATAAGATAATTTATCAGAACTGCCTGCTTCGCACACGTTTGTACCACTTCATTTGCCAGAAAATCATACAACAAAAAAGAACAATAAGAAGAAATGCGACAGCTAAGCTATTTGTCTTGCCAGAGCTCTGCAGACTAAGCTCCCTTTCTAATTAAATTTTCCCAGCTCTGCCAAGCAGGTAATTAACCTACCCACCTAAGTGGTTAACGAATAATGACATACCCAACTCAAACCATGTGTAAAATAAGCCAGAAATAGACCGGTTCACAAAATAATGTCAATCCTAGGGCCACATGTTGCATCAGCACTTATAAACAGAATACTAACATCTATCAAGCACGATGAAGCCACTCGCACTATCAAGCATGCTAAAGCCATTTGCACACTTATACTCTACTGATATCCTTTGCTATAGAATTCAGGAGATTTTAATTAACATGAATGTATCATATCTGTTCAATATATTAATACAGAATGTTAGCCATGAATATTGCAATTTAAACATATTAATGAATAAGACTCTTATCACCATAATAAAAGCATGTTGTCCCATTTCATTAACTTAGGGTTTGTTGAAGTCTTCTAAGAATGAATTCTGACATTTGGAACCATCTGCATTATGCATTACTGTTGATCATCATAGTTGATAGTACGCCTATGAATTTTAGGTTTTCTTGAAATCTCAGATGTATGTTGAGATCATAATTCAACAAGACAATAGTTATCTCATGAAAATGACCCAATTCTGAGTCATAAATTTGTTAGTAAAGCTGTGATATCCTCAAATAACCCTGACCTGGGTTGTAATCGGAATAAAGAAGTATGTTGGTATATCCCTTATCCAAATGGTCTATGAAAAATATTTCTGGTCAAGAACTTTCTTATGGCTAAGCCCTTCAAGGAAAAAAAAAAATGATAAAAGTTTTCAATTTACATCATTCTTTTTCGAGCAACTGCATGTCTTTCTTATTATTTGATATAAGGCACGTTTTGACCAACCTTTCTGTACTTCTTTCTGATAAGAAAAGAGCCTTGTAGAAATTAAAATTTTATAACATTGTGCAATGAGGTTAATCAATGGTATTGGTACCCTAACTCCATCTATAGATCTGCAGTATAAGAACGTGAAAGAAGTAGGATGAGATAAAGAACAACCAATACAATAATAGTGCTTCTATGAGCAATGAAGCGATGAGTATATGGTTTTGACTCTTGAGAATGAAACTAGGCTGAAATGAACAGAAAAAAAAAAATTTGATTTTCTTCAACTCTTAGTAGCAAGAAATTTTCCCTGGCAATCCAAAGGCCTACTTACCCTATCAAAAATCAAAAAGTTAGTGAGTCATCCCTTTGTGAGACAAGAGCACAGATTGAAAAAAAAAACAAGCACATTAAGATTGCATTACTGACTCAGATTTTACATGTCAAGAAGTTTGGTTAAGATTTAGATAAAGAATTTTCAATTCCTTTATGCCATGTTTAGAAACATAAATTTGAAAATTCGGATTTCATTTGTTATATAAATCGTAATAATGAAATGCATACAAATGTATAAATTGGTCAAGATTGGATTTTATTATAATTTGAAAGATATTACAAATTCACAAATATTCATAATTATTTCAAATTCACGACTAAAAAGGCATCCAAGTATCCAACAAATCCATAAGTTTTGAAAAAAATCATGAGCGTCACATTTATACACGTTCTATTACACAATTTACATTATTTTTAAAATCCAAATCCATGCGTTAAAATCCAAATTCAAAAACACAACATCTAGATAAGTTTATTTAAAATTTGTTAAGCTAAATTAGTTGAAAGCAAATCGGGTTGTCAGTGAAACATTCTTTCAAGTAGGTTAAACTCATTACCATAGAAAAGCTTAACATTTAACCCAGATAAAAGGAACCAAGAAATTAGCCATCAAACAAGTTCTGATATTTAAAAGGAAAAAAAAGGAGGGGAATGAAATTACCTCAACGCAGACCTCAATGACAGCTTCAAGATTATCGCCAAATTTGACTCCGTCTTTGCATAACTTCTTGAAAAGCTCACTTTTAAACTTCTGGGTCTCCTATTATAACAAAGACCCACAAAAATAATCAAAGAAAATGAATCATTGGAACTTCATATTCATTATAAATACTGTATATATATAAACATTAAAGTGTATAAACTTACAGCTTCAGCAAACTCAGGGATAGGGTCAGAGTAAACGTATTTCTGAGGAGGCGACGCTCTAAGAGGGCTAGGGAAGGGTTTTAAAGAGATGGGATTTGAAGAGAGGATTGAGAAAGAAAGAGGAAGGGAAGGGAGAGGAGGAGGAGGAAGAAAAGGAGGCGGGTGTAGGATAAGGCTGGCATTGCGGAGGATAAGAAGGGTGGTGGAGGAGGTTGGGGTTTTGGCGGGAGTTAAGGGTGCGCGATTAGGGAGCCACGAACACGATGGCGACGCCATATTTTCGGGTGATGGATTGTAATTGCTTGAGGGAGTTTGGACTTTTAATTTGATTGAGGGTTGGGCCCAGTAATTGTTAACTTGGGGCTTTGGGTTTGCATTGAGCCTTAAAATTCAATTTTTATTTGAAAAATTAAGTGGGATTTTATATTCAATTGAAAACTACATAAAATTTGAAGAATTATCACATACACCATCAATGAAATAGAAAAAAAAAACTTTACAAGCGAGACTAGAAAGATAATACATGTTCTATTTATTTATTATTTGTTAAATATATTTTATGAGACACATATCAACAAACTCATCTCTCTTATTAGTTTTTTCATTTCACTGTTCGTATATAGGATAATTATCCATTAAATTTTAGGTTTAAATATTAAAAAAAAATCATGAACTATAATTAAATGATGATTCAAGTCATTATTGTTTGGTTGAAATAGATGAAATCTTCAAATATTTATTTTCATTCGATTTAACCTCAAATATCTTACTTTCACTTCAATTTAAGTTCAAACGTTATGCTTATTCGTTCAACAACATACCATGTTTCAACCCCTATTTTTTCTTAGTACTATAACCTCAGCCTATTGCATAGTTATTGTTGTGGCCTAGGCTTTGGGTGCCAAAGTTTGAAGATAAGAGTAGAGAGGTCGCTTGATAGTGCTTTGTAGAATCCTAATAAGATTGAAAGTTGAAACCCGACCTTAAAAACCTGTAGTCAAGTTTTTCAGCCTGTGCTTTATGTAACAGGCCTTGGATTTGTCCACCTTTTAGTTCAAGACTAATGAAGTTTGAAGAAGGTCCCAATTTGTATTTAAAAATTAGATCGGATCAATCGATCGAATCATAAACAATATTTCAGTTTTTAAAAACTGCCCATGGCTTTGGAAAGAAAAAGAAGGAAAAAAAAAAACATATACTCTGGTTCGAAGTACAATCTGCGGTGAGAATGATGAAAAAGATTCCAAAGTTTTTGTTATTTTTCTTTCTAGTTCTTCATCTTCTAATTTCTATGATCATCGCTAAAATTTAAATAACAGCTGCAATGTAATATTACGATCATTATTTTATTATTTTAATTTTTTTTACTATCGATATTTATGATTAATATTTATCTCAATTTATCATAATAACATTCATTATGTTTACAATTATAATAAATATGACTCGATAAAAGGTAAGTTCAGAATCGCAATTTAAATTTTTGCTCATAATTGTATGCAATACTAGCCTCCATTTTTCCAAAGGAGATTTCTTAATGTCATCCTGCATGCATAGTTCTAATTTTTAAATTTCTTTGTAATTAAAAAATTATAAATTATAAATTATAAATTTTTAATTTTTTAATTATATAATTATAAAGATATTGGTAATATTAAAAAATTTCAAAGAAGAAGGTGACTTCCATATGTGTTTTTTAAATTTTTTTTAAATTAAACGAAGGGAAACGACCTTTAACCATAACAGTTTTATTTCACATTAAAATAGAAAACATTTTAGAAAATAATTTGAAAACATAGATAATTTGGGAATTAATAAATGAAAAAGCAAATTAAGATAAGAATTCCGTTTGTTTTTCTTAGTACAATATCTTTTTTTTCATAGTTAGATATTGTGAATTTTAGTAATTTTTAAATTCAAATATTATGTTTATTATTTACATCAAATTTTAATATGAATTTTTAGATGTTAATAATCAAAATTTATTATAATTTTAATATAAATAATATTAAATATTCAAATTTATTATCTAAATTTATTTTAATTTTAATACAAAAATATCAAATATTCAAGTTTCGTCATTAAAATTTATAGTTTGCAATCTTTTTGCACGATAAATAATCGACTAAAATGAATAAAATAGTAAAAATTTGACATTGATTGTTCACACACGTTCTAAAACTTTTCTTCCTAAAATAAAATAGTATCAAATTTAGACAGGATATCTCCAAGTAATTACTGACGTCACGTGATTACGTTTTAGAATTACGTCATAGCTGTAGTCATAGGATAAGAATCCTATAATTTATTTGCACTTTAGAAAAAGACCAGTCATTAAATAGTATGATTCATTGGTATATCACAATGGGCAATGCCATCCAATAAGACTCGTTGCAAGTGCTTTCTCACTCCCAATTCACTTGTTTTATTGTTTCGGATTTGATTAATTGATGTTTATAAGTTCGTATGAACATTTTACAAAAAAATTTTATATTTAATATATTTTCATTGAATTTAAAATATAATATAATAGTCATAATTTTTTTAAAAAAAATACTTTAATTAATATTACTAATAATTGATTAATATTTTTTATATTTAAAAAAATGGTGATAAGATTAATTATTAGTGAGATTAGATATTATAAAAATGATATTAAAATTAATAAGATGCTATATGTTTTTATAACAAAATATTGATGAAATAAAATAAAAATGAAAAAAACTATTAAAGCTATTAATATAACAGTCTCATGATAATTTATTTTTATGTATGTTTTAATAATTTTTAACATTTAAAATTTTAATATATATATTTAATACATTTATTGAAAATTTTTAATAAATTGAAAACCTTTAAATAAAAAAATTTAAAAAAAAATGGAAGAGTTCAAAACAATAATTTTAAAAAATTATATAAAATAAAAGAGACGTCAAAATTAAACTGTTTTCTTAAACTCTGTTGATAGTCAATAAAAGACTAGAAATTTGGGACGAAATGGGTTCTTTCTAACATTTGATAGATAAAAGGTTTGATAATTTTAAATATAATTATATAAATATAATATTTATATAAAATATAAAATATAAAATATATAATATAAATTTATATTTTAAATTTATATAAAATAAAAAATATTTTAAAAATAATTATAATATAATTAAATATATAAATATAATATAAATATATAAATTAATAAATCTAGATAAAATAGCATTATCCTATGTTGATATATTCAATCCCATTTTCTATAAAGTTGATAAGAAAAGGATCAATGGAAAAAGACGAAGACAATTTTGAATTAAACGCTACTTGAGGATAATACTAAATCGACAGCACATTACTTTTCAAACCGGAACAGTGCTGGAAACTAAGAAAGCCATCTAATCGATCAGATAATCTTAAACACAATAATTAAACATAATACGTTTTTTAAACATAAAATAATATATTTAATATAATATAATATATTTAAATATTAGCATGATTATTATAACATGTGCATAAACCATCAAATCCCTCGAAATCTGGGTACCCTGAAACCTAGCTCAACGTCAATGGCTGATCTTCATCAATAGTAAATGAAGTAGGCAGGCAAAATCTTATTTAATTTGTTCAAGAATGTTCTTTAATTCAAGATTTTGTAAGAAGCCGTCAAATGTTCCACAAATTCATTGATACACTTATCCGAGCTCCCACCTTCACTGATGGCTTTCATGGCTGACTCCCTCCATTTGTTAGCGTTTCTCTTCATTTCTTTGCCTTTCCCTCCTTCCATTACTTCTTTCAAGCACTTCATTAGCTCATCTTTCCTTACAACTCCCCCATCATCTTCTTTGGCTCTCACCCCAATCTCCCAAATCTCCTCCACGAACTTCGCATCGGTCAGTTGATCGGTCCATTTGGGGACTCCGACCATCGGCACGCCGAGGCTTAGCCCTTCCAGGGTTGAGTTCCACCCGCAGTGTGTCACGAAGCAGCCGACGGTCCGATGTACCAGTATTTCGAGCTGGTTGCACCATGTCACAACTTTGCCCTTGTCTTGAGTAGAGCCGACGAACCATTTGGGTAGTTTTTTTTGTTCCGAGTCTCTCACGACCCACAAGAAATGCAAATCGCTTTCCTTTAAGGCCCATGCAATCTCTTCGATTTGCTCCTCCGTTAATGACACCATGCTTCCGAAAGAAATATAGACCACGGATTTAGATGGCTTTGATTCTAACCATTCCAAGCACTCTTCGCTGAGGGGCTTCCATAAACTTGAACCATAATCTCGGTCACCCTTTATCCTTTCATCCAAGTAAGCTGATGGTATCATAGGGCCAATCAACTTGGCTGGCCACATCTCTGATACTCCCCTTGCTTCCTGTCAAGAACATGTAACTAAAAATATCAGCACAAAATTAAGAAAATAAAACAAATTTAACTTTGATCAATTTTAATATCTTTATTATATATACAATGTTCTTTGAAATGCTATCAAATAAGAAAGTTAAACAGCCTGCATGATCATGATGATGTTGATCATGCTTGTACGACGTAGTGCTCTGACTCTTTGCTTTCTTTGAAATACACAACACATTTTCGGACATAATATAGAGATAATTTTGTAAAGACCTTCCAAATACGTAGAATATATCTTTGTTTGACACTTTAGTACTGATCTAAACATACCTTTCCTTCAAGGTCTTCAAAGGTGTTACCAAAAACCCAATCAGCTTTATTCAAATTCGAGTATTGGTTCAACTTCATGGCCAAATATGCAGGGTAACTATTTGGGAACCTAAGAAAACTGGGCAAGTCACAGAAGTTCAATGGAGGAAGCCCCGGTAACTTTAACGGCATGCTTTCAGGAGTGATCTGCGGAGCCAGCTGGCCATGGTGAATACAAGCAAAGATGTTACACACCGTCGCAGAGTTTGTAAAGAACGCAGCTCCATAAATCCCATGCTGCTTCGCCACATCGAGAGCCCATGGCAGAAACGAGTCGTACACAACACTGTTAACCGGGGTGCTAGAGTTTCTGAACTTTTGGATGAGTTGAGCCAGGGTTCTTGATCCATTGTCCCTGAATGACTTCAAGTAAAACTCCACATTTCCTGCTTGAGAAAACCCGCCTTCATCGAACCCATCGGAGATCGGCTCGACTGCAATGTGAGCTGCTGATATGGAATCGACGGTGTAATGGGTCGTGGCTAGTGTTGCCTTGACACCTTTAGAGGCTAGACGTTTGGCGAATTGGAGAAGAGGGTTAATGTGGCCTTGGCTTGGGTATGGCAAAACTACTATGTGCCCTTTAATTTGCTTGTCCTCCATTTTTTTTTTTTTTTTTTTTTTTGTTTTCCTTTGTTAAAGGGCCTTTTGATGTATCGAAAGCTGTTGGCGAGCAGGGTGTCATTTATAGAAAAGAGAGGAAGAAACATCTTAATAATTCGTACGTTGATATTATATTTATATTTTATTTTATTATAATTTTATTTAAAATATGTAATTTTTATAAATATTTTGATATTTTAATAATTTATATTATATAATTTTTTAAAATACTAGTGTATTTATATCATAATTTAATTTTTATATTAAATTCACATAATTGTGCCTAATTAGGCTTGTAAATTTAAATTGGTTGAGAAGGATCTGGCGTGAAGGAATGTAGGTAATTGACAACGCCAAGTGAATCATGTTTCGGCTGACAGACAGAAAAAAAAAAAAAAAAAAAGAGCGGAAAAAAAAGCTTCTTTTGTTAGTAACGAGCTGTTTCAATTAGACGGATCGAATGAGATTTAAATTTAAATTAATTAAATTAAATTAATATAAATTTTAAAAATTTTAGATTGATTTTAAGTTTGAATTGTTATAAATTCAATTCGATTTTAATTCAAATCATTTTAAATTTAATTAGAATCTTTAATTTAGAAAGTTGATATCATTTAAAACAGATAATAAAATGAAAACATGTTATCAGATGCCACACAAAATTTTAAATTTATTTACTTTTAAAATTAAAATAGTGTGTTTAGAAGTACAAATAGAAAAGGGAAGAGAGGAGGGAAACGGAGTAAAGGGGGCATAGCAAAGCAGAGCATGCAGGGGCACCAAAAACGGGTTGGTCGACCAAAGGCAGACCTTGGTAGCCCTAAGCAAAGGGGAAAGGGAGGGTAAAGGCTTGTTAGAGGCAGACATGATCGGCTTGAGGCAGATTTTTTTTAAAAAATAATATTATCTTATATCGATTAAATATTAGACTGTTTATGGTTTTATATTAAAGGTGAATCTCTCTGTTAATGCAACAATGAAGATTTTATGAGGACACCAGCAAAACAGTAAGGATGAGAGAGGCTCGGAATTAAACTTCGGGGGACATTCCGATGCTTAAATAAGTAGATAATACTGTGAATAAAGAATAAAGAGATGATGAAAGAATTCTAATAACTTACACCTCAAAAATGCTAACATTACCTCTTTATATAGGCCTAACAGAAGTTTTATTTGATCTGAAACTCTGGGCAAGTAGAGGTTACATAGCAATCAAACTTATCACCATAATGAGATTTAAAGTTATTCAACCATCCTCCAATGCTTATCTCAATGAGATCACACTTAGTGACAGAGTTGGTGAAGGGATATAACAATTGCCCCCCAAAGATGTGGACGGTTATAAAGTGACCGTTCACAGACCAAAAAATAACGTTTACCAAAAGAGTGGCGATCTGACAATTTTTAGGTTGCCTTTTTGTATGTTGAACAAAAATAGGTTTGGCGGGTCGAGCAATTTTTTTTCCTTTTTTTTTTTAAATTTGAATTCTAATAAACGGGTCAGTGTATTAAATAGGTCGTTGTATAATCCCTATAGGGAGATGACACGTGTTTTGATGTTGGGAATCGAAAAAGAGATATCCTTATAAATAATCCTGATGCTATTTCTCCCACACATCAGCGTAAAATAGAGCCTTTCTTCACCAATCGTAGAAATTTTCCATAGTTTCCAACAAGGGCCACCTTTTGTGTGCTTGTTTATGCAATCATCGTTATTGTGGGGTAAGAATATTTTTGTTTCCTTTATTTTTGTAATTTCCTCAATTGTGCCAAGTTAGTCATATGGTTTTGCAACAAACTCGATTCTTGTTGAAATCAATTGGAAAAAAAAAGTTTAGAGGTAAACAGTAGGGAGGTTGTAAGGCAATTGTTTGTGGTGGAGAATGTGAACATTGACGAGAACAACAATTGTCCATACATTGTAGTTGAAGAAGAAAAAGACATCTCGGTGGATGGGGTGAGGCTCAAGGGACTGCCTTATCTCAAGAGGTTAGTACGAGTATGGAGCAGGGTCAAGGTCTTGCCAATAAAGCCTAAACTAGAGAAGGTGAGGAAACACCAATTGGTTTGATATAGATAGACACTAGCGTAGCAGATGCCTTTGAGGGGATAATCAATATGGCGAGCATGCACGAGATATTAACAGAGCGTGGATTCAATTTTGGGTGATTCGAGGTCTCGAACCCTATATTTGGGTGACCCGTTACAAGGTTTGAAAGAAGCAGCGTACCCTTTTACTTGCACAAATTCAGAGGGGGATTCCATATTCTGCTGCAGCCATTTGTTTACGAGGTGTTGAACTGATATGGAATATCACCGAACCAGCTGAAACCAAACGTATAGGCGATGTTGGTAACTTATTTCCTTGTGTGCAAGAAAAAAGGTTGGGATCTATCAGTCGAAGTAACAATGCACTTATTTTCCCTAAAGAAACAGGATAAACGCTAGTACTATTTGCAGTTTGCCACTAAAATGATGATCATAGTTATATTGTCCCAATACCCATGTCGCCAACAAACAGTTTTTCCTTATACGTATGTGATCCAATGAGGAATGGGGCTTTTCAGTATAGTGGAATTCATGCTCGCCCATGAGCAATTTGAAAGTCGAGTTGAGTGCAGCTGAGCTAGAACAGAAGAAATATTTTTGCGGTGGCAAGTTTAAGTGTAAGGAATACTTGACTTCAAGAAAAATCCATGAGCATTACCTGGGTGTTATCCCACAAATTGTCGGACGAAGATGCTCACCCCGCCAAGTGCAGAAGTCAAAAATGCTTGGTGGTACAAGATAAGGTTCATTATTTACTATATACATATATAAGTCCCTGTGTTCTAACATGACTTCTTTTTACATAGCCTCGAGCTCTATCTAGATTGCCCCAGCAGGTGGCTACAACTCCTGGGTCACCCTAACAGGTAGCTAATGCTACTAGATCGCCTATAATAGAGGCAGAAGCCACAAGTGGGTCGAATGTCGAGGAACGCTTGATGTTGGAAAGAAGCTTGGAAATACCAATAAGGACCTCAGTCACCCTGATTGTGGAGAGTACATATCGATAATGTTTGTTTTTAAAAACTTAATATTCCCTAACTTAAATTATTTATTTTCCTCTGGAGGTATGGATCTTGCTACCTATGCTGTGTTGGTCGCTCGTGAAGCTAGCCGAGCAACGACTTCCCAAGCAAAGAGTAAAAGGAATAGAAAGGTAAGAGATAGCCAAGGTGAGTCGCATGTGCCAAAGAAGGTCACTTTTAAGTCTTCACCTGCTCATTCGACTGAAGCTAGGGTTGTTTCCCTTAGTGGCTCCTTTACTGTTGAAGCCACTGTCATCACTTCTAGTCGGGTAGAGGTTTCTTACGCTGCTAGGGTATCTGTTAGTCCTACACCTCCAGCTACTCTGCCCCTAAGTCTTCAGAAAGAGGAAGTGGATCTTCTCCAAAGGGCCTCGACTTACATCATTGGATGAACAACCCTAAGTTAAGCACCAGAATAATAAACAATAGTATGGTCACATGTAGGTGGGGAAATAGGGTTGTTTGCCCTGCCGATATAAAGTTTTTGGCGACAAGAAATCCAACTATCAATGTCGAATCAACTTTAGCTTGCATAGTGGAGGTAAGTTTATTACTCAATCCATTATGATTTGTTTGTCCGTAGTCGTTACTAACCCATGTATTTTACAGGCTTTGCATATTCAAATGGCCCTTACAAATACGGGACATCTCAGCTACGCATGATAACGTTCGAAAAGAAGCAGCGACGAACAAGGCTAGGGCAAGTATGCTCCAAGTGAAGGTTGACGAGTTGACCATAGAGAAAAATGCGTCTGAAGCATCTGCAAAAAAGCTGAGGAAGAAACGATAAAGTTAAAAGTGGACTTCAAGGAAATGAAAGCGAAGCTTGAATCAGCAAGCTTCGAAATTAGAAAGTTGTCCAAGGATTTAGAGGAGTCGCGGCAGGCTTATGCAATAAGAGATTCTGAACTGATGTCTGCTATTGCTAGAATTTTCAAGTTCGAGATGCAGTAGGCTGGTGGAAAAGCCCACCTTCTAAATGAACTTGCTTCGTAGAAGGACGCGTTACTTGACCAGATGATGGCTTATGGTGGTGAATATCGTCAAAGCACATTTTATGGAGTATAACTTCTTCGGGGTCCGTTGAATTTAAAAGATATCAGATTTTTGCAACTCATTACCCCGTCTCCTGATTTTAATGTGCTGATGCCATCTCAACAAGAAGTTGAGGAGATGCATGCTAAAGACTCAGCTTTTATTACATCTGCGTCGGAAGATGAGATTGAGTATCAAGAGTCAGGTGAGGGTGGAGGCAAGTAAGCAAATCCAGCTTCTTTCTGTAAGGCCTTTAGACATTTTGTAAAAGTTTTTGTATTTGTAAAGATTTGTAGCTCTTTTTGAATAAATTACAATCTCTTTACAAAATTTGGCTGCTTGGCATACAACACTGATAAAGTAGTTTGTGTAAAATTTTGTTGTTGTTGTTATCAATCTTATGGAAGACTTTCATTACCTTTAGATCATGTGAAGTATTTATTGTGTTTAGACCTGTGTTAGGTTTTTCTCAGACCATGTGAGCTCGTATTTTGGTTAGACCATGAGAGATCATGATTTGTTAAGACTGTGTAAGGTTTTATTTTGTTGAGACTGTGTAAGGTCTTTGTTTTTGCTTCGACCGTGAGAGGTCATGATTTGTTAAGACCACATGAGGGTTTTCTTGGACCGTGTGACCTTTTATTTTGCTTAGACCATGAGAGGTCATGATTTGTTAACATTGTGTAAGGTTTTATTTTGTTAAGACCGTGTAAGGCCTTTGTTTTTGCTTGAACCGTGAGAGGTCATGATTTGTTGAGACCATATGAGGTCTTATTTTGTTAAGAATGTGTAAGGTCTTTGTTTTTGCTTGGATCGTGAGAGGTCATGATTTGTTGAGACTGTATGAGGTCTTATTTTGTTTGGGATTTTATTAGCCTTTAATAATTTCAAGAGATTTGTAAAGTAATCGTTTGGCAAGTGAATACTTATCTTGAAAAAAAATTTATTGCGTGAAGCTTATTCTTACATTATACTTTTTGAGATAAATGGCGTTCCATATATCAGGCAAATGCTTTCTTATCATGTCCATTAATCTGTAAGTTCCAAATCCTATCACTTTTGCAATTTGATAGGGTCCTTCCTAATTTGGGAATAGCTTTTTCCTTTTGCATGTCGGTCGACTCGCCTTGCAATTTCTTAAGACCAAATTGCCAACTTGAAACTGTTTGTGTTTCACTCTTCTATTTTAATATCTTAACACTTGGTGTACTCTGATCGACATGCGCGCTATGGCATCCTCTCTACTTTCCTCAAGTAGATCAAAATTCATTTTTAGATGCAATTCGTTTAATGCCGGATTATTAATAGCTGTCTGAATATTGCGAACTCTGATTTTTGCTGGAATGACAGCCTCAATGCCTTAAACCAAGCCAAATGGCATAGCTTCAGTCGCTTGGCATTCGGTGGTTCTAATCACTAATAGTATTCTAGGTGTTTCCTTTGCCCAACCCCTTTTGCCTCGTCTAACTTATTCTTAAGTGGTTGGAGTATGTATTTGTACATGGCTTCAACCTGTCCATTGGATTTTGGGTGTACAACTGAACTGTGTACCAAATTTATGTGAAATTTCTTTCAAAACTCTTTTATTTTGCCGTCAGACAATTGTTTTCCATTATCTTCTAAGATGACATTAGGTATTCCAAGTAGGCACATTATGAATTTCCAAATAAAACTTTCCATGGTTCGAGCCATTATTGTGGCTATGGGTTCTACCTCGACCCATTTTGTGAAGTAATCACATCCGACAACCAAGAATTTTCATTGCCAACGTTTCATATTGTTGACCATACCTTAGAAGTCAGTAGATAATACTGTGAAATAGTAGATAATACCTCAGAAGCAACAATAGAGATGCTACGAGGACACCTGCAAAATAGTAAAGATGAGAGAGGCCCGGAGTTATACTTTGAGGGGACACTCGATGCTTAAGTTAGTAAATAATACTGTGAATAACGAATAAAGAGAAAATGAAAGAATTCTAATAGCTCATACCTCAAAAGTGCTAATGTTACCTCTTTATTTAGGCCTTGATAAGAGTTCTATTTGATTTGAAACTCTGGGCGAGTAAAGATTACATAGCAATCAAACTTATCACCCCAATAGGATATGAAATTATCCAACCATCCTCCAATGCTTATCTTAATGACATCCTCCAATGCTTATCTCAATAAGATCACACTTAGTGACAGAATTGGTGAAGGGATATAACACTCTCCATTTATCACCAATTGGTTCAAAGTTGAAAGCTTAACAAATTTACTCATCCTACTTCCCATATGTTAAATCCATATTTTTCTTTTTTATTATTTTTTAAAATTATTAGGGTAAATCTGAGTTTAGGTTGCTTTTGGAGTTGGATTGAATAATTTTTGGATTGAGTTTTCATAATCAAATCAGATTGAATTAAACTTGAATTCTAATAAATAGAATGAATTCTTTTAAGTACGAATTAAATATTGATATGTCTAGTATCATAACATATGCCTTAATTTGACAACTCCTCAAACAAAAATGGTCAAAATATCGGTGATAAGCCAATAATACACTCCTAGTTGAGTAATGTCAAGATGATTCCCACACATATTTAGTGATGTTCTCTGGTTGGTTCAGCGGCCATGGCGTTACCACCACAAAATTTATCCCAAACAGCATATGTACCACCGCCTTCTATATTTATAATTTTTGTGTAAGAGCTCATTTTCCTATATAATGATGATAATTTTTTTTAAAAAAAAATTTATAAGTAAGATTACGATATTATTATATTTTTTTATTTTTTTAATATATCTTAAGAGTATAAATCATTCTACTTATTTCATTTATCAAATATTAAAAAATTTAATAACAAAGAATGAAATAATTTTTTTTTATAAATTGTAAATTTATATTATCTAAATCTACTAGCCCACGTTTAAGATTTATGTAAACCTTGCTTAGGAGTAAACCTATTCAGGTTGAGCTTTGAATCAAATTTTTATAAATTCGATTGTGTTCAGCCATAATTAATATTTAATAATAAAAAATTTTATTTAAATTTAATTTATAAAATATATTAATATAAATATAAAAATAATAATTTAATAATATTTTGAATGAACTTTTAAATTAACTCAACTTAAATATAAATAAAAAAAAATTAAAAATTTTAGATCACGACTTGATTAATAAACAAGTATACTTTAATGCATGGCGGAGACGTTGATGATCAATGCTAGGCTAGCCACTGGTAACTAAACGCAGGCTAGGAATATCACATGTTGAAAAAACAAATACCAGATGTTACAATTTTCTTATTCTCCCAAGTAGACTTAGAGAGCAAGAGAAAGAGAAAATGCTGTTGAAAATGTGATTATAATTTATATTTGCCTGTCATTTTAAGTTGCTATGGACTTATCATCTTCATATTTTTCATTAGAAGGTTAATCATGCAAATAGCTCATGTATTATATTATCTTTTTATTTAAGTATTTGAAAATTTTTTTTTATCTAAATAGATACTTATATTATAATTTCATCAAATATATAAATATATTATACTATCGTCGTTAGAAATAAATATTGATATGATATTTAATAACTAATTCGATTATGATATATAATATTTTTATTATATATCATTATATCATTAAATATTAACTATCATATTATTATTTATTTAACGATATTAATATAAAATAGTTATATATTTATCGGAATCACGGTGCAAGGTCAAAATTTTCTTCCCTGAACGTTTCTGCCACTAAATCTGGCACTTTGTATTTTGGGCACGAAAGCAAGAAAACGAAGAATTTCGGCTACCATATCTTTACTTTTTTCCGTTTATTTTGTTTTTTTCAATCATTAGAGAGTTGTGGACCGATAATCCATAATGGGTTAATACTTATTTGGCACTGCTTTATTATTCTCCACATGGAAATCACGTTTGGGGTACTCATAGTTGTTGCTTAATTTTAGATTTTAAAAATAAAAAACCCTCAAAGTATTTATTGAACCGAAAAGAGACTTGAGCAGTTAGTACCTAATATTTTATCTATACAAAGAATGATTTATTTATGTTAATATAATATTAATATAAAATAATTAATTTTATATATTGTTATTATTTTTTTATTATTAAAATTTTAATAAATTGGTCACTGAATTTTGTAATATAGTAATATTTATAATACACGTAAAATTTTAAATTAATCTAATATTTGTATAATATTGATTAAAATTATTATTTTTTTATATATTTAACGATTGAATATTTTTAATATTAAATAAATAATTAAAATATTTTTAATTTACTTGAAATTTAATATGTATGATCTACATAAATAGAGTATAAAATACGATAGGTCAAAGTAAATAAATAAAAATCATATAAAAAATTAATAACACATGTAAAACTAAATTTGATATATTTAAAGCTAATGTCATCATCCTCTCATACAAGCTAGCATCAGTGAGAACTTAAACGTAGTTCACATGTCAAGATCTTCACTAAATATGCATAAAATTTGATATGGAGAATACTACCTCCGTTTGTTTCTCGAGTTCTTATTTATGGTCGGTATAAATATTCCTTTCGGTGATCGAATAGTAATATGCTTTGAAATGTGAAAGGGCATCGAAAAATCTACCAAAAGCGATAAGGCAATCGTTTCACTCTCGAAAGTGAGGTGTGAAGGGAACCGCAAACAGTGATATGGGCAAAGTGCCTTTTCCAAGTCAAGGAACTTGTTTGGAATAGTCCTGACAAATGATGATTTAGATGAGATTTGATGTTTTCGAACCACAAAACATTCGATTCTTATTTCGATTGTAGGTATAACCAACTCGCTATTGAGAAAATAAGTTTTTAAACTATGGGCCTAGCAAAAGAAAAATTAGGATAGGCCTCTATCGGATCTCCCTTCAGAATGGGACATGAGAATTTTCTCCCATCCGCTCAAGTAATTACTTCAAATAAGATAAAAAAGAGTTATACATATAGGAAGGATTTATATATATATATATATATATCTTAATGATAAAATAAAGTATAAAACTAAAAAATTTTACACTAGTGTAAAAAGTGTAAAAGAGTATAAAAAGTTTTGCACTAGTGTAAATAGATCTTTTTTTATTTAAGTATATATATGTGGATAATTATCTTATACAACAGCGATAAAAATAAAAATTTGCACAAACGGTATTAGTTGAGTGATATTTGTCCTGTAGAGTATATTTTAAAAAATAAATAATATATAAATGGGATAAGTATTGTCTTACAAATCTTTCTTGTGAAATTTTTTTCATTCTACTATCAGTATATGAGATAATTATCCTATATATATGTTGTTTTTATCGTGTATAAAATCAAAGTCAAAATACGAGAAAATATGACTCCAAAATGTGTTTCCACAAATTTTAATTATTTTTTAGGTTTATTTGTCACCGCTATCGTAGTATCAAGTGGGATAAATAGAATAAGTTTAGGATGCAATAAAATTATTTGTCTCCTTATATTGTAATTAACTTTTTATTGATTGTAGTTGATTGGAATTATCTCGATTCTTTATTTTTATAGATATCTATTATAAAATAATTTATCTTGTTATTGATTTCAAATTTTAAAAATTATACTTAATGAAAGAAGAGGAACAAAACGGCTCTCCTCACTCCTACGCCGAAAAAAACAAATAAGGTGACATACAACAAGTAGACTTTTCCACGATCCGAGCGACCTCCTGGCCTGATGAGCTCAACTCCTTCGAGTTGGGCTTTGGGTAAGTTTTTTGTCAATCGAAGTTAACTCGTTTCGAATTAATATTTAATAATTAAAAAAATATTTTTATTTAGATTTATGAAAAATAATTATGAACAATAAATTATTTAATATGAATAGATCGAGTCAGATAAAAAATAAACATGACTAAAGAATTAAAAAAATTCTTCGAGCTACAACTTAACCTAATCTGATAGAAACCTCTTGATTTAAATTTTGGCATCTAATAGCTTTTTTTTTTTTTCTTATTTTCAGACTCGACTTTATTTGTAAAAAAAAAAGTTCAATAAATTTCTCAATTAATCAATTTTTCCCCTTTCTTACACTTGTCTTTAAAAATATATCAACAAATACATTTGAGTATTTGTATTTTAATTGATTTATTTTAGTAGAAGACGTTGACTGAAGGTAGTAAGCCTTTGGAGGGCTTCAATGGGATTATGGAGAATACAGGAGAAAAACAAAAATTGATTTGACTCGCACAAATTCGATGAGAATTTAGTACACGCTAACGCAGCGTACGACGGTAAATGCATTTGATTCGCCAACGCAAATGCTTCCATTTTTCCGCTAATGGTTCCATAATACTATTCTAGTATTGGTTCCGCATCAAATCGATTCTTTTGGCCCGCAAGATCAGTTTTTCTTTGTTTTTTTTCTTTTACTTTACACCATTGAACCATAAATCATGTAGACTTTTTGTTAAAGTATTTACCACATATTAAACTTTTAAAAAGGTTTATTTTTTGACAATTAAGTGTAAAAATTTCAACAGCATAATTAGTGAAATAACATATATATATATATATATAAATCTTTTTTTTATTTTTTTTAAACATTAAAATTGTGTACACTCGCTAAATGAGTTTTTTTAAGAAAAGTTTGGAATATAAGATGTGATAAGTTTTGTTTGCTAAGTTGGAGAGGGTACTTTTTTTAAAAAAAATATTAAAAATTATAAAAAACAAAAATATCTTCGATTTTATATTTATTGTTAATAATTTATTTAATTTTTCTAAAGAAGTATTTACCACACATAGAACAATAAAAATATACAATTTTATTAAACTTTTCTTAATTTGTATATACTAATGAAATGATATTATTTAATAATGGAGTATAAAATTTCATAAGCAAATCAGTGAAATGATATATTTTTTATTTATTTTTTTAAATACTAAAATAGTACACTCACTAATGAGTGTTATTTTTCAAAAAAAATATTGAGCATTTCACTTATAATTCTATTTTAAAAGAATTGCTACAAATGGGTGCTCACATTGAGCTTAGAAAAAGTAGCCGTTGTTTGATATAAACCTAACAATTTATGTATTTAAGTCATAATCATATTTAAAGTATTTTATATTAATATAAATTTTGATATATTAATAATTCATATTATAAGATTTTTAGACATATATTCCTATCGTGCCATATTTTTAATACTTCATACGTATTATATTCGTATAATCATATTTAAAATTAGTAATCTAACTTGATTGTGTTGTGCTGAGGGGTTTTTATTTGATGATTGAAAATTTCTACTCATAAAGCTTGTGGGTTCGTAAGATCGTATTAGATGTAGACATGCTCACAATTTAAAAAAGTGGATTAGATCTTAGATATGAATTTTTTTAATTTAAGTCGATCTTAAATATATATTTTTAATATTTATTAATTTATATATAATGATTCATGCTTTTAAAATCAAATTAAACTCGATTTAAATTAAACAAAAGAAATTAAAAAAATTTTGATCACCCCTTGTGGACACTTCTAATAAAATGTCATTGCCTTCAAATCTATCAAATCTACCACGTCCATCAACCATTTTACTAAGATAAGGTTATATTCTCCGCAAAATTCAGCAACTACCATTACCTAGTAGGTCATGTTAGCATTACACGGCCTTCGACTTGGTCTTCCAATGACAACTTCCGTATAGGTATTTGAATTTTGGCACAAGTAACACATTTGTAGTTAAATCAACACTTAACTTGGATTTTTTTTTTTTAGATTTCCAATTGATTCTAAGGCACGTAGATATTGAATTGATCCCTTTTTTGTTACAATTAGACACGTGTAAAAGCTGAATAAGTAATTTAATTTTATTCAAAGTGGTTAGATCTAGTTTTAATTTTTAATAAAATAATAAAATTTTAAATTTAATTATAAAAATATAAAGATATTAATATAAAAATTATTTTTTATATTTTTTGAATAATGACTCGGGTTCAAGGGTCGAGTCAAACCAAATTTAAATTTGGAGAAAGAATCAATACCGGGCCGAATTCTTTGGTATAAATTAATATTGATTTGATATTTAATATCTAATAAAATCGTTACGTGTGATAAAAATAGCTAAGATGTTATTTCTTAAAAAAAATCACATGTCACAATTAAATTAAATATTAAATATCACTTTAATATTTATTTAATCACGTAATATAAAATACTTATATATTTAATAAAATTATAATATAAATATTTATTTAGACTAAAAAAGTATTTAATTAAAAAAATAATGTAGTACTTGAATTATTTGTGCAATTAATTTTTTTTTAATACTTAGTAATTGATTTTGACATCACATGGACTTGACTGGATCTTCCATTGATAACTTCCTTCTAATTGCTTGAATTTTGGGCCAAGTAACGCATTGGCCGTTATATCAACAATTATCCTCCACCAGCTTGGTTTAATGGGACGAAAATTTTATTATAAATATATTTAATTTATTATAGTAATATAATTATTTAATTAAAAAATAATTATTTTATAAAATAATTGATTTTAATCTTATTTCATGAAATTTTAAAATAATTATTTAATATTTTATCTATTAAATTGCTAATTCAATATTAGATAAAACAAAAAATTAATTTAAAAAATTAAAATTTTTTATCAAAATTTCAAATCTCATAATATTTTTTAAACCAAATTATTTTTATAAAATAATTATTTTATTTTATTTTATTTTATTTTTATAAAATAATTATTTTATTATAATTTTATTTCTACGAGGGAATTGTACTGTTAAATTTTCTAGATTTCCATTGGATTCTTAGGCATAGACATAGGCACAGGATTGTGTTTGTTGACTTGGTCCCTCTTTGTTGCAGCTAGCTAGCTAGCTCGATGTTTTCCAACCATTTGTCTGTCACGTGTCCATATGATATTGCCTGATAAATTCCTGCTAAGACAGTCGCTAATCATGAGCTAGGCACAGTAAATGTTCTTATTACGATTATTTGAATGTAAAATAAATAAAATAATATTTTAAAATTTAGATAATATTTATTATTAAATAAATTAATTTCAACAAACAATAGGATTTTGGGCCCTTTATATTTCAAACAAATGCCACATATCAATCATCGAACGGACGGAGAAAATTATGGCAGAAACAATGGCCCCCGGCCCTTGTCTTTAGGCAGAAATCTCACAAGACTGTTCAAGTAAATGAAGTAAAACAAACATCAACTAGAACCGACACTTCATTCACTACCATCAAACCAAAAGGTACGAAATTATGGTAATTTAAGAGTCATCAATTTTTTATTTGTTTGATTACTTATAATTTCTTAATTTTATTTAATTAAATTATTTAAAAAATATTTTATATATAATTTTTTTAAAATTTTTAATATTTAAAAATCTATCAATAATATTACATCAATTAAGTTAATACTCAATTGGCTAAAACTCACCGTTTAAGCTAGAAATAGAGAATGAATTGTAAGGACCAAGGCCACCAGTCTTATATTCATCAAGAAACTTGGTTTAAAGATTTGGGTAAATTATATAAAAAGAGTGAAAGCTTTCAGCACTGCCCGGGATAAACCAACCTTTACTTTTCCATTTCAAATAAGACTCTGTCAAGCAATCAAATTAAGGAGAACTGGAGAACAAGTCACCATTTACCTAATTTAATTCAATCATGCAATGGTATGATTGTATATCCCAAGTCGTCACATATGCAACGATCTAAAGAGATACAAGTGGACCGGCAAACTTGGGTGGTCAACTAACCATTAATAATGATATCAAAACAATAAGTAAAATAAATAAATAAACATTTTAAATAAAACAAAATGAAGAAGAAAAAAAAATAAAAGATGCATTGTAAACTACATGGCATATTAAATTACTAAGTATCTCAATGGCATATTTAACTAAATGTACCTAAATCGTACTTGAAAATTTATCCTAACCATGCTTCTAGATGGCATGCTTTGAACATATTCAATCAACCATGGTCATCAACATTATTGCATAACAAATAAAAATGGCCATAACATAAAAAATTCTATTTGACATACATGACGTAATCCTAAATATCTATGTTTCGTGTTACAATTTTAAATATAAGAACATAGGGAAGGAAAAGAACTTTTAAAACTAGAAAAAAAATATATTGTTCGAAGGGCTTATGACGTCAAACAAAAGACTGAAAGGAGGTACTTTACAAGCAAAACTAAGGTTCAAAACCAAATCAAGGTTTGGCAATGAGAGCCGCAAGCCTTGCTGATAATAATAATAATAATAATAATAAAATCTTTGACCAAATCGCATGTTTTCCCTTTTTTTTAAAATTGATAAGATCTTGAATACGAAGATATTTATAGGTTCGATCAAGTTGTAATACGAAAATATTTTTTATTTTTTTTTAGATCAAAGCTTGATTCAATCACTTATTTTATTATTTAAAAATATTTTTATTAATAAATAATAATTCGTATCAAATTACTTAAATTTGTAAGATTCCCACCAAACGTCAAAAGCCAATCATCCAAAGGATTAGGAAGATGATGGATGGATGTCACTATGTCTGCCACCAACTCGTATTGTCCATTTCCCTTAATTTCTCCCACTAGATTTTTGAAAAACGACAATACCTTGGACTTTTAAAATTCCCATGGAATTCTTCGTGTCAATTATTTAATGAACGGAAAAATTATGGTGTAAAACAATTAGCAATGATTTAACCTATCAACATTGCAAAAAAGAAAACATTAACTAAGTTTATCATATGAAATTTGATTGAAGAATTAAAAATCAAAACATTTCTCCCTGTCGGCCAAGACTTTTGTTAAGTGCTTTTTCTTTGATTTCAGAATTCTGGTCTAAAAATTAGGCTTAGGAACATTAAACATAATATAAAAATAATTAAAATATGATACAATATGAAAAAAAATAAAATACGATCAAAATAAACGAATATCTCAAAATTTATATAATATAAATTATTATTGTATCAAAATTTATATAAATATAAAATACTTTAAATTTAATTATAATATTATAAACTATTCAAATACGATATGAATAAATGATTGATTAAGTTTAGAATATGTACCGAAGAAAAAAAATTTCTCTATTAATGATGTCCAATCCAACAAACTTTAGAATTTGGAGTCTTTTGATGACCTTTTTTGGTCGTTGAAGTTTCGAAACTATATAGTAGGCACGAGAGAGGAACTTGAACCAAACTTTTGCAATATAAAATACCAATTTTTAAGAAAAAAGAATTAAATCGACCGTGTGTGGTCAGCTTTTAAACTCCACAAATAATATTAAAGAATAATATATATATCCTTTAATATAATAAAAATATATTAATTAAAAATAAAATAAAATTCATAGTAAATTTTTAATTTATTTGTAAAATTAAAATGTTTTCTTTATCAGTGTATTAAATATTAATCCCGCTTTTAAACCTATTTTAATTTTGCTTTTAACCATCAATATTCAATCTTCACTTCCACAAGTGCACAATTTTGTACTACAAATAAGTTTTTTATTTGAAAGAAAGGTTAATTTATATTAAAAATTTATTTAGGTATAAATTAAGGATTAGTAACTTATTTAAGTACAAATAAAAAGTTAAAAGCTTATTTAAGTAAAATAAAAATATAAAGATTTCTCCGGATAAAGTAGTAAAATTATCATTATTATAGCGTTTAATTTTTCTAAATTATACACTAACTAGCAAGGACGGGGAGAGGGGCATGAACCGAACTAGGAATTAACGTTAATATGGACTTTTAAACCCACTTTTAGCTTTAATCATCATTTATCATCCATTAATTATTTTATAAATAATACTTTTCAAAATGGTTTACGGTTCAGAATAAATATAGTCCGATGGTGGCTGTAAATGTATTCAAATCTACCGACTCTCGTATGAGGACAGTCCAATTGTGAGTTGCTTAGTTATTTTGTAATTCGAGTGGCAACTTTATTATTATTATTATTATTATTATTAAAAAAAAATGAGAAAAAGAAAAAGAAGAGAAAAAATTTCATTAATTGAAGTAAAAGAGAATAATAAATAATAAAAATGGTTTTCCAAGATTTTTTAAAATTAGAATTTTTTAAAAATTATATGTGATAAATTTTTAAAATTTTTTAAGTGAAAATTATTTGGAGATCAAATTATTTTTAAAATAAAATAAAATAATTTAAATAATAAAAAAATAGATTGCATAATAAACGGATTATTTTTCTGCTCAATTTGGTGAAAATAATATTGGATCTTCAAGCCCAAAGCAACTCTTCGTTAGGTAAAGGTTGATTTGAGATTTCAAGTCCCCATAGACTTGGTCCATGTTGGACCAAGAGAAAGAGACTTTGGAATTGGACGAGGATATGAATTTTGGGCCTTTAAATGAATCGTGAGAATTAGACTTAACAATTTTAAATATAATTATATGAATATGATATGTATAAAATGTTACATATATTACATAATATGAATATATGTCTTAAAATTTATATAATATGAATTATTAACTTATTAAAATTTACATTAATATAAAATACTTTAAACGTAATTATGATACGACAAAATATATAATCATGACACCAATATATGAATTGTCAGGTCCTGCGAGAATGATTTTGATAAGATTGGAAGTATCAATGGTGGTGAAATTAATTGTTGCAAGATTGCGATTGAATACCGTAATAGTGAGATTAAAATTAATTGTAGAATATGTACTTAGCTGCAAAAGTAACAATAGTGGCAACGTGAATTTTAATAAGAAAGAATTATTACTAAAGAAATTAAATTAAAATATATATATAATAAAATTTTAAACTATCTAATATATATAATAAAATCGAGATAATTTTGATTAATTTGGTCAATTATTCGAATTAACCAAATTTTAATTATTTTAAATTAAAATTATATCTAAAAATTAAAAAAATATAACTATTTAACAAATATTCAAATATTAAATACAAAAGAAACCTCTATAAAAAGTTGAAAATTCTACGATATAAAATTTGACATTTAATAAGAATTAAAAACATCATATTCTATATATATTTCTAATAGTTTTATTAGATCAATTAATTAAGTTATGTTAACCAAATTAACCAATCACCAAAATTTTTAAAAATTTTCTTCCAATTACTAACCATTTTTTTTTATTAATAGATTAACCGAACCAAATTTGATTTTGATCATTTGATTCAATTAAAACCGAATAATGAGCACCAACGACCTATTTTTTCTTCATGGATTCACCAACAACTACAAACCAACCCAAATTTTTTATCCACAGGATTAGCATATAGAACCATACACCTCCACTGAACTGAAAACGTATGCTTAAATTGTTCAACATGAAACAAGGCTCGATCGCAAAAAATACAAGAGAAAGAAGTTAAGCCTATATAATTCAAACTCAAGTGTGAGTTTCAAATATGACTATGTGTTATAAATATGTTTAATATTTTAAAGTTCTTTCATATATTTGAAGAGTTTTTGAAAGATCAATCCCCATATTTATATTCAAAAAACCATATAGGACACAGGTATTTGAAAAAAATATTAAGGGTCGAAGCAACTTTAATCCACAAATTACAGAACCTTTCTCCATCAATTACAATACAAACAGATTGGCAAAATGGAGTAAAGCTTGAAAACTTACACTGTTTGGGAGCAAAATGTCACTGATGAAGCTTAACTATGATTCTCTCAAATGTCAAAATTTTCAAAATATGCCTCTGGTTGTGATGGTTACAGCCCAAAAATTTTAACACAAAACTTGGAGATCTTAACAACACCTGCCAAAAGGAAGAATAAACCGAAAATCGGATTCGTCTACATAACTATTTACCTCTCCATTAAGAGAAAACCCTTAGAAGAAAATATTGACTTCCCTTTCACTCATCTCATAAACGTGATCTCTCGCATCGGTCAATGCACTCTGCATGATATAATAAATAAAAACAATGAATTTTAGAGAGATGGACAGGAAATTACTGAGGAATCTAAAACTGAAAATAGCACCGGCCTATGTTACTCGGACACGAATGAGACTGTCGGATACATACATGTATCCGACAAGGATATGTTCAATTTTTTCTAAATTTTTCTATGTATGTGGAAGCTCCTTAGAATGTCATATCCCCATACCCACTACCATGTCCAGAATCATGTCAGACACGGATACTTCAGGAAAAATGAAGAGCAGAGCAAAATAGACACTGCCCCAAAAGAAAAGGTGAAAACAGCTACCAAATCTTGTTGGATTAGAATTTAAGCAGGAGATAAAATGGATTTTACGTGAGAATTACGGAGAAGTAAGAATTACCTGCCCAAATTTTGTAAGAAAGTTACTTGCAAGGTTGAGAGATGTTACTGTGACATCTTCATTGGCCTTGAGTGCTTGAGCAATAGCAAAAGCACCATCATCCTACATAAGACCCTCATATCAAATGATCCCAGCACGCACGGAAGTCATAAACTAAATAATAACTTAATGCTGCCCCCCCCCCCCCCCAAACAAAAAAAAAGTTAATAACTTAATAAGGCAAGATGAATTTTACCCTAATCTCATTGAATCCCAGGTCAAGTGAAGTTAAAGCTTCATTAACCACTTTCAAGCTGCGAGCCAAGCAGGCTGCACCCTGCAAATATATAATGGAGCAAAATTAAGATTCAATGTCAATGGTGGTCTAATGAAAATAAAATGGAATTTTATGTAAAGGTACAAACTTCATCTCTAAGTCCATTTGCTCGCAAGTCCAGAACCGATATGGTGTTATTATATCTCAACATATCTGCAATGTACTCCGCACCCTTTGGTCCTATCTACAAGAGATCCCATTTCACATTCCTATATATATAAGATAAAAGCTCGTTGAAATTGGTTTCTATAGAGGTTGATGGATGTGAATTTACCTGACACCAACCGAGCTTAAGTGTTTTTACATTTCCATGGAACTTAAGAACTTCAGACAAAACCTTTGCTCCATCTGCTCCAATGGGATTATAACCAAGTTCCAACTGAAGAACAGAGGGGGAAAGAAAAAGGAGATGGGGGTGCCTCATGGCATCATTCCAAATTGAGGATAGAAACGGAGGCATCAAGGGCAAAGACAATTATCATAATGAAAGGACTTACATTTGTAATGACAGTATTATCTTTTAAGGCTTCAGCTATCGCACTGACCCCCTTGGCACGAATATTATTTCCACCCTAAGACATTACAAACCATTTCTCTTCTTCATATTGTATAAGACATGCTCCAAAAATTACATGAATGTCTGAAATATATACAAAAGAATTTATTACAAAGAAGCAGTCTCTTCTCACCAGGTCTATGGTTGTTATCGTTCGGTTTTCTTTCAAAGCATCAGCAATTTTTTCTGCACCCTGATAAATTTTAAAATTTTTGAATCAATGAAGTTCAAATCCAAGTTTCTACAAGCAATCAAATTCACTATGATCAAAATTCTAAACAAAAAGGTCAACATAAGAGGTTTCTTGCATCTTTCTCCAACATAAAACATATCCTGTTAAAAATATAGTCCTTTGTTTGGTTGCAATTGTTTAACTCCTAGAAATGAAAACCTACAAGAAAAAAACTTGGTATATTGACTTTGTGCTAATTTGTTGAATACCTCATCACCGATGTCATTCATGTAAAGATTCACCCACAGCAAGCTCTTGCTCCTTTTGATATATTCCGCCACATGAAAAGCACCCTTGGCAGTTATTGAGTTGTTTCCCAAGTCCAGTAGGGTGATTTTCCCTAGAGATAATATGCCTGTTAGATGAACTGCTGCAATAGGCTGGTAAGGGCAAAAGCCAATGACTCCAAAAGAGAGAGAGAGAGAGAGAGAGAGAGAGAGAGAGAGAGAGAGAGAGAGATTTGATATGAAAAAATGTAAACCTTTATGTGAAGATAAGCCTGACATCAAAGAGCGGATTCCTTCATCACCAATTGAATTTCCATGTAAATGTAGTTCCTGCAAATACCTCAAGGAAATCAAATCACTGTATAGTAGATGCATAAACAAATAAAATATTCTCCCTCCGTCTCATTTTCTTTGCCCATCTTTCATTTTCTGGATGTCCTAAAATTATGTCCTCTTTCCCTTTTTGAACAGTTAAATCTCTACTTTTTCTATATTTCAAAATTATTATTCGTGATTTTTTTTTTTAATTTTTTGGCATCAGAAATTATGGAACATCAAATTTATAAAATAAAAATAAAAATTTAATGTTATCTACACCTAAATCAAAGCTTTTTTTTCTTAAACTTCATGAAAGTCAATAAGATAACAATTTGGGAAGGAGAAGATGTTTTTGCTTAAGTTCAACAAGAATTCATATATTTATAAGTTACAAGGACTGGTTACTACTGTCCGACACCAGTGTGTATCTAAGCATCTAACTTGCCATGTGCTCAATGTTGACTCATGTAGTCAGCTAAAAGGATCTGCACGATATCTCTACTTTTATATGTACTATATATAAATTCAATACTTTATATAAATAAGATTTTTTAATGTTTTCATTTATTAAAAAACAGTTCATTAATAAAATTTATTTTTAATTATGAGTATTAATTTTAAATAGTTCAATTCTAAAAAAATTACATAAATTTTTAATGATATTAATCCCAAATCCATTTAACTATGTCGCTAGGCAAATATCCTAGATATAAAAAGGCCCAAGACATAATACTTTTGCCTTTTGGATCGGACTGAAAAAATCCACATAAGCCCAATTTACAGAAGACAAAGTTAAAAAGGATTTGAGCCCAACTAATAAATCCATTTTCAAACCCTATTGATAATTTAAGAGAAAACCCTTATCTCTCTTTTTTTTTTTGCACCATTCTCCTCTTATTCTCAGTAACGTGACACGTCACAATTACTCTACCCCTCCATATCTCTTCTCTTCTTTCTTCTTTCAATCGCACTAGCAACTAAGAAAAGGCCGAAAAGGAAGCATCCAAATGTTCAAAGACGTGCCAGACACATATCATGCTTGTACTGGTATTGTGTCGTGTCGACAATGGTACAGTGACCTTAAATGCCAAGTCCATGTAACAGAGCTTATAACTGCCAATATGACCACTTAATGAAATGAACACTCTAACCACAACAGCCTGTTCATCCAATATGATCTCTCTAATGCTCCAAACCATTACTTAAGTACCATGAGAGTAATGTTAAAATGCAAGTATAAATGAAGCAATAAAGATGCTGAAACCAACGAAATTTCATCATATATTTTAGAACAAATAGAAGCAAAAGTCAATAAGAAATGTACCCTTAAAGACTTGTTCCCCTCAAGCCCTTTAGCCAACGCATTAGCCCCCAGAGCACCACCATAATTACCACTTGAACAATAACATTATGTCAGAAAGATTCCCAGATGCTGGTTAGAAACAAAAAATATTACCAGATTTACCAGAAGGAAACTTAAGCAGATATTCTTTTAATATAAAAACAGTTCAAGAATGAAAGGTGCATCAGCCATCCAGCCAACTGAAACATAACCTATTGCATATGAAACTCAAGATATTTTTAGAATACAGAAACTGGAAGATTTTAACTCACTTTAGGTGCAAATTCCGGATAGTGTTATTCTCAAGAAGTGCTCCTGCTAAACTTGTAAATCCCTACCTCCGTTCCCATATCAAAAAAGAGATAAAAGAATAAATTTGCCACTTTGCTTAATTAAATTTATAGCTATAATTTAAAGAAACTGGCGAGGTAATTTCTTACAGAATAGTCGATCATATTGTTATTAAGTTCAACAACACGTAAGGTTGAATTTTTCTTCAACAACTCTGCAATAGCCTTTGCACCCTGCATAGAATAGTGATTCACCAATAAAGTAAATCTCCACTGCATCAGCCTTCAGTTCTCCTTCACAAAGCATTTCCCAGGAAGATAGAGTGGATGTTAACAGAAAGCTAACCTCATCCCCTAAGTCAACACTGTTTAGCTGGAGCATCTGAATGCTAGCGTTATTCGCCAAAATATCACATAGGCACTGCAGACAAAGATTACTTAAAATAGACACCTGAGCATAAACAAAAATTCTTGGCAAAAATGTGAATCACAAAACATGGGCACAGACAATAGTTAATATACAACATAATGTGCTAATGACATTTGAGATCTTTGTAGCCTTCTGTTTGGGAAAGCATATGCTAGAAAGTATAGTACATTGCTTCTATGCTTAACCATGCCCCCAACTAAATCATAACATCCAATGGATTCAAACATTAATGGACATTATGCAGGTGAAACCGTGTGAAGTAATTTTCTACCTACAACATTGCTAAAGCATACAAATCCATAAAACACATAAATATTTTTTTTGATACTATTGAACAAATAAATAAAATCACCGCAAATTAGATTCTTAAGAGTATCTTAACCATGAAAATGCATGGAAAAGAGTTCCACATCACCATAAGCATTTGATTTATATTAAATATTACAATGCTTAACCATTTTTAAAAAAATTCATAAAACTATCCTTGAGTGGTGACAAGGAAACTTCAATAGAAGATAAACTCACTACACAGTGCTTTAGAAGTAGGGGTAAAATGTTTGTACTATTTTCATTAGGAACAATATAGAATTTGTTAATACAAGATCTTGCTGTGTTTCCATTTTCATAAAAAGCAGTAACCATAAAATATGATTGAGAAATATGAAAGACCAAGGAAACTCTAAATAAACATGATTTAACCCTATACATATTAGGTACCAATAGGAAATATATTGAGAACCTTTCCGACATAAAATATTACATACAAAGTTACTGAGCCCTCAATGTTGCAGGGTAGGGACATTTAATATTTGTAAGTTGTCAGTTATATAATGGTGAATTTATGCTGACCTTTACTCCTTCATCTCCAATAGGGTTTCCCGAAAGATTAAGGGTTTTCAATACAATATTTGCTTGAAGAACACCATCAAAGGCTTTTATTCCTGTGGCTGTTATTCCATTAGCAGCAAAACTCACTTCCTCAACAATCTGAAAAAGGGACAAGTCCATTCAGAGAACTTATAACGAAGAACATCAATGCTTCAAAGTTTAAATACTGCTATGAAAAATTAGTAGACAATACAGACAAACCGAATATTTACAGAAAATAAGGTACAACAACTCAATCATAATCTTAGGCACCATGAAAATAATAAAACAAGATAGTCAAAATAAAGACTAAAGAAGCATAACCTGATTGTAACCTAAGCTCTCGGCAAGAAAAAACAATCCTTCATCTCCAAAGTTGCGTCCTGATAAAAATGAATTTTAAGGCATATTATGTTTCATCCACATGAAATGAAGTTATATGCAGTAAAATATATATTGCATCTTAAATCCAACAGGATAACATACTAGCCATGCTAAGCAAAAGAAAGTAATTACACAACGAAAATTTTAAAAGACTCTGGTTGTCCATTTTTACCAGTCATTAACTGCATGTTGGGTTTTCATGGCTACATCATTAAACCCAGAACCAGAAGACTCAACATGATTAAAATAGGTGTTTCACTCTTATCTATGGAAATAATCTACAATCAGAAAAGTTACACCAGTATGCCTTTTCCTTGCCTACATCTTTCGCTCAGCATACCTGACATGTCAACACTGCTAAATGTCCTGAGTTCCTTGGCAAATTCATTGAGCGTCAGCTTTGACAGTCTATCAATCTTAGCAGCAACACCTGACAATAGATTTGTTCCCGGGGCAAAAGACCACTTCACTCCTTGTGCAGGAGATTTATTTTCAACAGATGGACTTGATGACTTCACTGTAAGGAGTTTCTCCACCAATTTCCATAAAACTGTCAGCTGAAGACATCAATTAGGACACAGATAGGACATAGATAACGATGAATATGTGCTGCAATCGCATAAATGTGCTATAGAAAGCCTAATCCAGTCTCAATAAAAGAAAAAAGAACATTCCAAAATGCCGTTGATAACCTTAACGCAACAGAGAGGAATGGTAAGTAAGGTATAACCTTAAAGACTAAAGAAATACTGGTATTGGATTAAAAATCGAATGCATTGACAAATGTAATGATTATAATTATGGCCTGCGTGAGCAATCAAGAAAAACCATAGCGCTAGTATATTTACACTATTTTTAACCAAATTGGGGAATTTCAACATCCCCGACCTAACTATTGATGAAAATCATGAATTTAGATATAAAATTCAATCAGTTAAACTTTCTTCCAAATACATATAAATGAGAAGAAAGAACAGAAGCGGAAATCCATACCGAAAGTAGCGGCGACGAAAACGCCAGCGGGCACGACAAATGTTGCAATCTGCTTCACCGGAGCATTACTAAGAGGCTGCTGCGACTACGACTGCCTGTACACGCGCCGCCTCGTGCCTCCCTCCGTGCCGTACGCTGCCGTTATCACCAATCTATTCGACCTCCAATAAAATCTCCTATTAACAAACCACGCGGTATAAGGAAGAAGCCTGCGGCCGTAGTCCGAAGCCAAAGGTTCGAAGCGGAGCCTCCGGTTGTTCGGAAGAACCTGAGAATTACGAAAATGAATGAAACAAAAAAAAAAGATATTAAAACAGAGTGAGCGCGCGTGTACTACCTTGGGGTGAGAGTAGAGAGGGAAAGTGAAAGTGAAGGCCATGGCGGTGGGGTTAAATGCGCATATGGGAGAAAGGGTTGCTATCGTGCGCCTACTGGTTGGGGTTTACAGTTCACAGAGAAGCGAAGCGAAGAAAGAAAGGGATGGGAGCGGCGAACAGAGAGAGCGAAACCAAAAGGCATGGACCTCTGCTTCCTAAAAACAAAAACACACGAGTCTATCATCCACACACCTATCTAAGGTCCGGACTAGCTAACCCATCCAAAAGGTCCGATCCGATTCATAACGGCTGGTTTTGGGTAAGGATTTCGTAGATCAATTCTAATTATTATATAACAATAAAAAAAATCAATTTAACTCAAATTAAACTTAAACAAAAAGATTAAAAATTGGAAAAAGATAGGTCCAATCAACAACCGCCAAAACCACTTCTCCCTGTCCTTCGATTTCGTCTCCTGGATTTAATTGGATCTTGGTATCGGCCCTTTTCTTTTCTTTGGATAAACAATTAAAGCCCACTTTTTCTATTTACCCTACACTCCTTAAGGCCACCCCTCCTCTCCCTTGTTTTTGTTTTTTTTATTATTATTATTATATTTAATTAGATTATTTATCTATTCTATATGTAATGTGGTTGATTGATTAGTTCATAAGTTAATTAACACAAATTCAATAAGTTAATTTATAAAAATAATTCAAATAAAATAATTATAAAATATAAAAGTGAGTATATATGTTTTCAATGTCAGGCAACTAACCATACACAATAAATTTATTAATGATGGATACAATTTTTAACTTCACCCCATCCACTATGTATTGTTGTGTACAATTAACAATAATTTATAGAAATATATTTTTGATTTTTATCTTTTAATTCTTATTTACTTTTATACCACTAATGGTGCATTATTATACATGCACATATCCTTTTTTAAAAAATAAAAAATAAAATATTGGTTGTTCTTCCTTGGTTCCTAATTTGTTTTCCTTGCTACTTTGATGCTAAATTGTGAAATTAGTAAAAGAAAAAACTTGTTAATGATGTATTAGTTTAATGGTACTTAAGACATTTTAGAATATTGAAGTTTCAATAAGTCTTATTGTATGTAGGTTTAGTTCTGTTTTATATTGCGTACATGTTTGGTCTCACTTATTTTCAATTAATCCATCTTTTTATAAGTAAAAGTGGGGTCATAACATATTTACATCCAAACTTTTAAAACTTATAAATTACATATTTTTAATGAATAAAAGGAAAGAGAAAAATAAGATAAGAAAAAGTCGAAAAAAAAGTGCTTTCTTTCATCTTATTTTAAAAACACATTGAATATCTATGTACCTCAACCTTTTCTTGGCATCTAACTCTCAACCATCAATCCTTTAATCTTTATCGTCAAGTCTGCAATAGCTTCTCTTTCCATTCAGCTTAGGTGTCCCGATTTTTCCTCATTTCCCTCTTTGATTTCTTCCTTATTTTAAGAAATTTTTTTTTTGGAATTTAGGAAATTTTGTTTGATTGATCATGTTTTTTAATTTCAATCGAATTTGTATTGTTACATTCAAAGAATCATGAATTTTTCAATCGAATTAATCTCGCTTTTGGAATAAGGAAAAAAAACCTAGTGCTTGTGAAAAGGTATATCGGTATCTCCAAATCATGCTTAGTGCCATGTAAAAAGGTTTACTCAAGAATTCTCCTTCTTTATTTTAATTTGTATTGAATCAATAAATGCTGCATCAATTAGGTATTCCCTTTTTCACTTCATCAAATCAATTTAACTCCAAAATGACTATTTTTCAATTAAAGTTTCAATGGCATGCTTTATTTCCTTGAAAAAATAATTGCTAAAAGTGAAAATCTCAAAGTCTGGCAAATTAATTCTCACTTAGAAACAAAATTTTATATTTTATCTAAGAAAAGTTATATTGCTTTTCTTGGTTAACCCTGTCTGCTAGTTTTAACTG
>JBBYHK010000016.1:2779815-2796854 GCA_038382065.1 Adansonia grandidieri | reverse complement strand
TTATTTTTTCATTATTTCATGCATATTTAATCTTGGTAGAAACTAGGAAATATATTTATGTTGATAATTATGAAATCGTGTGATGAAAAAAAAATTATTTTTCATTATTATTCATGTGCTGAAATAGATAGTGGACTTTAGATAATTTTTCATGCTTGATTTTATAGTATTTTGGACTATTTTGTCATGTTTCAAACTTGCAAAGGCCTAAAAATAATTTTCCAAAAATTTTGAAGGCCATGGAAGGGTATTTGCAACCTTGGTCGAACCTAACTGGGCTGATTTGTGATGTTTTGATTTTTTTATTATTTTGCAATTATGGAAAGTGTAAATACCCAATTACAAAAATTTAAAAAAAATTCAAGGCCATCCATGTTTGGCCAAATTACTTGTGGACATTTAAGGGTGTTTTTCATGCATTTGAAACCTTTTTAAGAACCTTTTTGCAATTTTAGAAACTTTAGGGACTTTTTCCACAAAGTGAATAAAATTATTTCAAGGCTAAAGGTACTTGGCTGAATACTTCATATGATTTTTGGTATGTTTTCCATATTGATTTTCATATGTTTGATGTTTGATTTTGTAATTTATTTCATGTAGGGATTATTTTGCAAAGTTAGAGAAGATTGGAGTCTATTAGGAAAGCTTTGCATTTGTAGGATTAAAAAAGTCATTTCTCATATCAAATTACCCATTTAAGGTATTTTGGTCATTTAAGAACATTTTTAACATTTTTAGCCATTTTGGTCTAAAATGTAATTTTTGGAAACTTAGGGACCTATTAACAATTTTTGCATTTTAGGTATATTCAATGTCAAAACTACTATTTAGGGTAAAATTGTTATTTTCTACTGTTATCAAGTCCTTTGGTGGTATCGGGATACTTCCATGTTGAAGGTAGACCTTAGGGATATTTTAGTAATTTACCTTAAAATTAAGTCTTTTATCATCACTGGAATACTTCCATATCAAAGGTGCATAACATGGATGGGTTCTTTTTTTATCATGTTATCAAGTATTTTAGGGTTTTTAGGATACATTCATGTCAAAAGTAGACCTTAGGGATATTTTAATAATTTATATTAAAACCAAGTCCTATGTGATCACCTCGATACTTCTATATTGAAGATGCATAGTAGGAATTGGTTCTTTCATTTATGAAGTTATCAAGTCCTTTAGTGCTATCAAAATACTTTTACGTCGAAGGTATACCTTATGAATATTTTAGTAATATACTTTAGAACCAGGTCCTTTAGAGTCACTAAAGTACTTCCATGTCAAAGGTGTAATTTAGGGGACATTTTGGTATACTCCACCAAATCTAGGTCATAGGATAAATTTTGTTATCATTTCTTATAAAATTTGAAGCTTTAAAATTAAGCCAATGTCTTCGAATTTTGCAAAATTTCTTCCAGCATATGGAAGGGGTTTTGCGGATTATTTTAATAACGAGATACCCTTTTAAAAATGAGAAAAATTGAGATTTTTTAATTTCATAAAAATAAAACCTTTCATATTCCTTGGGCCCTTCGGTGGGCTGCGAAAGATATTTTAATTTTTAAAAACTTTCATACTCCTCTAGCTTTTCGGTGGGGTACAAAAAAGATAATGATGAAACCTTTCATATTCCTCCAACTCTTAGATGGGATACAAAAGATATTTTGATTTTCAAAAAGATTAAAAACTTGATTTTCTCTAATGAAATAATAAATTTGCTTTAGGAAAATTTTGCAATATGAGAATTATAATTAAATACCAGATATTGAAACCAAATATGAATCAAAATTTAAGTTAACATGTAATTAACCGATTATCAGGCGTCATGGAATGGATTGATCCTTACTCATGATTATAACCAACTATCGAACCATTTTCATGTGACCTTTGGTATTATCGCAGGCCTCGGAGTTTGTTTTTAAGGGTTTCGTAACCTCGAAATATTAACTCTAGCAGGTGACCAATTTCGCCTAGCCAAAATAGATTGCTCTGACTCCAAGAAAAAAAAAGTCATGGCATAATGACTATTTAGGGTTAAATCGAGTAAATGATTCATCTCAACAACTTAGTCCTCAAAAATAAGACAATATAATAATGATATGGCCCCTATAAATAAAATAATGATATATATATAGATATATATAGATTTATATAAGAATGAGGGTTACACCTACCTTTTAAGTCCAACTGGTCAGGATTCGTATCCAAGCCATGTTGCAACAGCTTAGCTACTTCGCTGGGGATCAGTTTAGAGAGTCAAGCCTAAAATTAATCATATGTTAACTAAATTTTGACTAATTCAGTTTCAATTGGTATTTTCAAAACATAAAAATAAAAAAAAAAATTTATTTATATGAAAATTTTGGTTTATATTGTTTATATTTTTCACTAACCTTTTTGTTTCCTTTGCAGCATTATTTTTGAGGAATTTAAGATAGGATTTTTATTATTTTTGAAAGAGTCAAGTCATAAAAGGTTTGTTCATTCCCTCCCACACACTATACACATGCATAACATTAGATTCTCCTCCAGGCATATAAAGGGGGAATACGTTACCCAATATTTTAGGAAGGGTTGAAGTAGCTCTAGCTTCTACGATTTAACCTTTAGGCCAATGAAAAACCTACCAGGTATAAATTCCTATGTTTACCTGAGGTGTTAGCCTCGTTATAGGCATGGAAGATACTCCCACTCGAATTGAATCTTTTTCGATATAAACCCAAAATAGTTAAGGATTAAGGTACCTCGTCAGTTCTTTCCGGCCTCGAAAAGCACTTTAAGAACTTATTTTGGTTCTAACCCGAACTTTATGTAATGAACCACAAAGGCCTCACCTAGTTAAAGCCATAGCTGATTTTAGAAGTTAATGAAATAGGTACACATGGGGGAACACTTCTAACCTTATACTTTTACAATTTGATTTTCTTGATATCAATAAATGTACATTGTGTTGCTAAGATAAATTTTATTTTTATTTATTTCTTGCCTTGATTTGCTATATTGCAATGATGTTGCTATTTCATTTATAATAAAAATTTCTGTGATTAGAAAAAATAGACTTCATGGATTCTTTCTTAAGTTAAAAAAAAACACATGAACCTTTCTTTTTTTAAAAAAAAATAAAATCCAAATTAGATTGATCAATTTTTTAAGCCTTCGGATCTACCAAAGAAAACAAAGAAGATAGTGTTAGGATTTTTTTTTCCTTTTCAATTTTTACATGGCATCCATATCCCATGAGACCTAGTAAATTCATTCACATATGCAAGGTTCACATGTTCATTTGTTTATATGCTCATGCATTCATAATTTCCATAATGTGCTAAATTCATTTCATTTATTGCATTTCAAGGACCAAGACATAGACGATAATTAAGAGGAAAGAATTAGCATGTTAGAGTCCATCCAATAAGAGTTCAATCATGAAGTCCGGGGAAAGAAAATTTTGCTCAATAGATTGATAAAAATGGTCAAGGGTTTACATGGGATAAAAAAAGAACTTTGCCATCTTTATCCTTGTCCTTAAAAAAGGAACTACTGTTAAGTCTATCCTTATCCTTGATGAATCTAGAAAATCAGAGCCTGGAAGATCAATTGGAAGCACGAATATATTCCTTGGAGGGAATAATTAGAGGAATGAGACATAAGTTCCAAGAGATAAAGGAACAATTATTCAAATCGACAAAAATCATCAGAGATCTTTTCGGTGATCCTCAAGAGTCAATAATGCCTTCAAGCCAAACTTTGACAGTTAAAGACCCAAAGATTAGATCGAGCTTACTACTAGACAAAGATTCCAATCCTTATTTTATTCACATGAGCGAAGGAAAGGCACCCAATTTCGAACCCTTACAAATTAGCTTGCCTTCTAACCCTTTTGGTCTTCCCAGTGCTACCCTTTCATCTTTGGTGTCCATACTAAAAAAAGACCATGAATGGATAAAAGGGATTGCCAATTTGATTCGACCCCACTAACCCTTAAAGAACTATACTCTCTCTTATTATAGAATCAGCTTGTTGCTCTTGTGTATATTACTCCCCATGAAACCAATTTATCTTAAATGATATGATATCAATGCACATTGTGAATACCATGTGGGATTATGTAGGCATTTTATAGAAAAATGCCATGGGTTCAAAAGAAAATTTCAAAACCTACTCAATACTGGCGTAACCTGGGTCACACCAAGGTTGAATGATGCTACTAAATTCCCATCACGTTATTGGAAGCATTAGAATGCTGAGGGGCAATAAAGTGATCATGAAGATAATCTTTTGGTTACTTAGTGGGCTTTGTAAATATAGGGCTCAAAAAGAGTGATCGGGATTTGCAAGAATTCTCTAAAAGTAGTAACATAACTAGGAAAGTAACTATTACATTTAATAGAAAATATAATTGTAAATAACATACTTAATACAAGTGTTATAATAGCACTCGTTAGCAAAATTTTTGAAAGATTAAAAATATTTTTTCTAATTAATTAATTTCACTAAAAAATATTACAATCCTTTGAACTTTTCGATGAAGTTTCATCAACAATACAATAAATTTAGATTTTTTTTCTCCAATAAAAGTTAATTATACTTAGTAATGAAATATTACAACTTGGCTGGTTGATCCTATTTTCTATTTTTGTCATGGTTTAGAGTTATTGTTAGGCAATGTGGGTAAAAGTCCAAGCTCTACATTTTAGGGAAATTATAGGTGTCATTCAATTATTGTTTGGTGAGTTCTCACTGTCATAGCCCCGTATTTCTTCACTTTCTAAATTTAGTCCTTTCTTTATTATTATTATTATTATTATTATTATTATGTTGTTGTTGTTGTTGTTGTTGTTGTTGTTGTAAAATTAATTAAAAGGTAAAATCTGACAAATTCTCCAATTATTTCACCGTTTTGTTTTTATTTTCAAGTTTGGATTATCTCACAAACATTAGTGCTTAGACAGACAGATATTTTTGGCATAATACGGTTAGATAACATTTTTTTATTTTTTTAATTTTTGTTAATATGAATATGGTTTTAGAAGAATGACTGAACTTGAACAGCTTAACTTAATTAATCAACTATTTAGAATGTGTTTAATAACAAGTAAAAATTAAATCTTTGTCCAATATTCCAATGATTAACGTTTTCGAAACCGTTTAATGTCCCCAATTTTGTACCTTCCATGCTTCATCCATAGCCATTTTTACTACTTTCTTCAATTAGTAATTTATATTGTATTTTGTTAATTAGTATTGCTTTGGATTTAGATATTTTGATGCCTTTACTACAACAAAGATGTTTTGATGTTAACTGAATTCGTGTTGTTTGAGACTGCATAGGGCTTAGATGTTTTCATGACTTTATCATAAAATTGATGTTTTGATGTCTGGCTACTTAGGACTCGGATGTTTTGATGAATTAATGCTACTTAGGGCTACTTAATACTTGGATATTTTGATGACTTAACCATGAAATAGATATTTTGATGTTTATATAATCAAATGATTTGGATGTGATATTTCTTAGTGTTTCGTTAATCAATTTAGTGTTGCAAAAGAATAGTAGCAAGTGCTTTCAATTAGCTAAAATAAATTTATTTGACTCGACTCAAATTTTTCTTTTTACTTGACTCAATTTGTTAAAATTTCAAATTAAATTTGATTGACAAAATAAGATTCATCAATTCGACTAATCCAAAATTTTTCACTCAATTTGATCTAATGTTCATCCCTAGGGCTAAACATTAAAAAGTAAAACACATATAAATTCCAAAATTCATAGTTTTTCATTGCATTCATCGCTCAAAATCTTCTTAAAATTTGAAATTTTGAAGATAAAATATCATACTTATAAATATAATTTGACTTTATAAGTACCAATCATCATCTTTATTATTGTCAACAAGAACTAATTAATCTTGATAATCCTTATCGACGTATCAATAAATCAACATGATTTAATCAATTAATCAATTTGCACTATAACTTTAAAAATTATTGGATTTTAAAAGAGATGAGGCTGCACCTAAATCAATGTCAAAAATAGCTTCAAATGTTATTTGAAACTCTTGATCCTATCTTTGATTTCTTCCTTCTATCCCACATTGTATTTTCTTTCAAACAAAATTCTAATTGTTTCATTCTGTCCTCATTTAATCCCTCTTAATCACAAATGATAATGACAAAAATAACCTTAAATTTTTTTTTATTTTTAAATTAACCCCAAAATCTATTTAAAGATGGCTAAAAATTTAAATTAACCCCTAAAAATAAGCTATGTCATTATTAACCCTTAATGCTATAATTATAATTTCTTAACTAACCCTAAAACTTTAACTAAGTGCAAAGTCAAACTTATCCCAAAGTAATACAATCCTATGCCCCCAAAATCCTCAAATCAAATTTAATATAATCGAAAAATGAACTGAAAATTGTTTAATCTAGAAAAACTTGAAATAACTAGATCTTGTTAGTACGTAGGGAATCAAAAAACACGATAAATTGATGAAAACTTCAAGGTGTGTAGCAATGCCACTTTCTTTAAGGTTTTATTCGCCCCCACCATTAATTAGGTATGCAAAAGGGTTACCGACGTATAAACCTCGAGGATACAATGAAGCCCTACGATTGACGACGTTTTGCATTAACGACATCAATCCACTATGCACTAAGCAGTGTGTGACAAAACTACCAAAATTTTATTTGTAGTTTTCTGTCTAGTTGTCTATCTCTGTGTTCCAAATGAGAAAGGTTCTATTTATAGGTAAATAAATGTCTCTTCATGTAGACATAACTTTTCCAAATACATGCCTATTTAGATAGTCACACCACTTGGTAAATAACTAAGAGGCACCACTCTTTATAATTAAAAGAAACAACTTTTGAAGACATGACCTTTGACATTATTTTGAAAATGTTTCAACAATCCCCCACCATTTTCAAAATAATCTAAATTTTGATAATTTTGGAAATCTATTGCATAAATGAAGGTGTCTTACGATTAAACCTTCACTTAGTGAAAACATGTTAAAGTTAATCGAAATTGCATGGTAGACTATGCTTTAAACCAGCTATTCCATTTGGTTAACCGAACATATCTCACACAAAGATTTCAACACCAGTCAATGCATAGTATCTGGGGACATTATTATGGCCATGTGTTTGTGTCCTCCTTTCATGAGTGTTGTTAGCGCCAAGCCCTTGAGCTCCTAGTAGCAGTCACACTTCACACTTACATAGGTAGATCCCATCAAGAGTGTTCCCATAACTATAACACTCTAACATATTTATGTTATGAGTCTATTAAGAGTATATTTACTCATAATTTCCTTAACATTATGGGTACCTACCACTTTACCTGGGATGATATATTATATAATATTATGGTGCTAGCAGCCACATACAGATGATGTACTTTGTCTCATTGAACACAAGACTTGAAGTTATACCAAGTGTTAAGTCGAGCTTCCATCATAGGTGACTTAATATTATGAGCTTGTCCTCATCCCCAAATTACCTACATAGCTATGTTAATTTCTACACCACATGGTGAACTTTTAGAAATACTTATCTTTTAAAGGTTCACAAGCCCAACACCCTCACCATGTATGAATATACATTCTTTGGCTAAAGAATGCTCTTTAATAATATTTTACTTATCAAGTATATCCTTTATACAATACCAATTCTTTACTTTATAGCATTCATAGTGATCACTTTATCTATTTTTAATGATGGTTACACATTTATCTATTTTATTTATTTCTTAATTTCATTATCACCAAATGTGCAAGCCATACATCACATTGTCCTTTTCAACCAAGAAAGTCCTTATAATGAGGCCTCAAATCCCTTGGTGAAATAAGACAATATTATTGCTATTTTTCCATAACTTGTTGTCATAGTCAATATATGATTTTAAACTTATTATGTATATATACTCAAAATATATGACTTTTTATCAATAAACCATATATACACAAGAGTGTTTCATATGTCGTTTTAGAACAATAGTCAATATTACCAAACCATTACCAGGCTTATCAAGTGACTATTACATAAAAACACCCTTCATCAAGGACATTATTAGTCATTTTATTGTTAATAACCAAAGCCTTGTCCTCCACCCAAATGGAATAATAGCTTTCTTTTTGCTATTTTAATATTTTCATTTTTGAGTCACAATATTTCGAATAGCTCAACTTTTGATGAATATTTTCATATATCCCTTAAGCATGGCCACTTGTGATAACTACCAATATGGAAAGGATTAATCAATGGAAGACAAAAGCCACCCTTCCATTAGTTTTATATACCATGCTCATCCATATTTTACAAATCTTATGTCATGATTCCATAATGACTCCTTTGGAAATCATTTACTAATGCTATATATGATGGATATAAATGCATTTTATCATATTCACAAATAAACTATATATTTATAGCTTTGTTCAAATTATATCTACTGCAATCATATTCATATGCACTATAGCATACACTAAATACCAAATGAGATCAAAAAAAATTATATAGTCACATTTGGATCTCCAAATCCTTGTGGCTGAATTAATGACTACTATGTTACATATTCTCAATAAAAGATTTTATTTTTATAGTAGAATAGTGACTATATTATAAAAGCTTTTGCTTCCCACTATTCTACTTTGACTAGAAAAATTATTATACAAATAATTTTTAACTTATAGCATTTCTAGTCAAAACCACTTTTATATTAATAATAAATTTTGTAAAATAGTCCAACCTTTGACTTCATAAAACCAATATAAATTCATGTGACAAATAATAAAATAGGTTAAATACTCATAATTTTGTTTAACCTTTTTAATGTGGATTACCAAAATGTGTAACCAAATATAAAACGCATTTAGGTTTATGGTTGTTTTAAGCCAACCAAAATGATCCACCTTATATGTTCATCTATATAATAAACTTTCATTTAGTTTATTATATATATAATTGCCAATAAACATATATATTTTGCATAGTCATAATTATTCATGAAAGATCTATATCATGAGCCACCAACAATATACAGCAAACATAAATCACAAGACCAATATAATGATTTGTAAGTAAAATTTAGTAGTAACTTTTTCAAATACCTTTGCAGATGTCTCATTGTAAGCTATGGACACTTTAATACAACTTAATAACTATCCAGAAATCAAGAATTTTACACATAGATAATTAATTTAAATAAAAATTCACAAAACATAACAGGATGTGAAGCATTATGAAAACTTGAGCCACCATTGATATATAAAAGGAAATGGTTTAGGGTATCACTTCAATATATTTGCATTACAAATTTAATTAAATATAAAAAAAGAAAAATACTTACCTGATACTCCATAACATGTATTTTACACGCATCATTTTTACTCTTGCCATGTCATCCCAAACATTTGTATCTTAACATGCTTATGTCAGGCAGTGGTTTATTAAATGCTAGGCTTGCACCTTTCATTGTATCCTCTTTCATCTTCAATCAAATTTCTCTTAAAATTACACAAATAAAACCTTAAAATTGTTAGTACGTGGAGAACCAAAAACCACGAGAAATTGACGAAAGCTTCAAGGTGTGTAGCAATGCCACTTTCTTTAAGGTTTTATTTACCCCCCACCATTAATTAGGTATGCAAAAGGGTTACCGGCGTATAAATCTCGAGGTTACAATGAAGCCCTACGATTGAAAGCATTTTGCATTAACGACATCAATCCAATAAGCACTAAGCGGTGTGTGACAAAATTACTAAAATTCTATTTGTAGTTTTCTATCTAGTTTTCTATCTATGTCTTCCAAATGAGAAGGGTTTTATTTATAGATAAATAAATATCTCTTCATTTAGACAATTTTTTCAAATACATGTGTATTTGAATAGTCACACTACTCTTTATAATTAATTAAAAGAAATAACTTTTGAAAACATAACCTTTGACATTATTTTAAAAATATTCCAACAGGAGATATTTTCTTTGTTTTAGATTTGAACTAATGGATCTAAAAGTTCATCTTTGACGATTACATCCAACCCCAGGACATGCGTTCACTGTCTCTACAAGGATACCCCTCACAAGAAGTTGTATATGACAGAGATCAAGACCACCTCATACTTGGGCTCGAGCCTTGTCCTATAGTCGAATTTGTAATCAGGCGCCAACTATGAAATATGTTAGACGCTTGAAAGCGGCGCTGGCAAAATAACATCAGAGGAAATGGAATTATAGCGGATGATGGAAATCCACCGAATAAGGAAGAAACAGAGGGAGTGAGAAAGCGAATCTTTATTTGCAGTGAAGGAAGGACATGGGGAAAGGGAACCAGTTACGGGAAAAGAGAAGTGAAACGTGGGATGTGGGCCCCATTCAGCTATGATAAATTCAAGCATTTGAAAGTTGGGTTACTTTAAAAACTGTGCTAAAAAGAAAGCAGGAAACGGACTCTGTACTAAGCCCACATAACTTATGAAATTGATTATTATGAAATAGAAACTAATTGTATTAAAAATAAAAAATTTATAAATTGGACTTTTATTCTAATTTTTATTTCACGTTCTCGATAACGACTAAGCTGATTTTTTTTTTTTTCACTTATCTTATAAAAATTATATCGTACCCTCACTACTAGAGAAAAATAAGACAAAAAAGTTGGATCTTTCCTGGTACTCATTTTTAACGTGTAGAGATTTTTTTTTTTTCTCATATTAGATCTACCTTTTTTATTCAACTTGCCTTCAATGAATGATTACTTAGTTCTTTTCTATTTTATTTAATCTGCTAACTATCACGTCACTTTCCAATAGAGTAACTACACCTATCTTCAATCTAAAGCCCCTGTGACGCAGCTTCATCAATCTCCGGTTGCGGTTAAAACCAAAGTGAAACTCAAATCAACTCACAAAAGCTAGCGTCTCCAACACGCTAAACAAAGAACGAATCTGTTATAGAGTCATTTTTAATTCAATAAATAATTATGAGGGAATCTGATTCCAACCATAGATTCAATAATTCTCACGTGGAACGGCATGCCATGACATAAGGGATTAGAATTGAATAATTTATGAAGTTATAGCGAAATAGTTTGCAAGTAAAATGAATAAAAAAACTAAAGAAGATCCACAACCCTAGTCAAACGTGACTGCGGGATCCAAGAATTAGCCAAAAGCTGCGTTTTGATATATTGAGAAACTAGATTAATGCCGCTAAGAAGATAATCTGCCGTATGGAGATCGAGGCAACTTCTTTCACTATTCCAGAGTATGTGTTGGGCTCCAGTGACAAGAGAATGCCACTTTTGGGCTTCGGAACGGCAGTCTCCCCACCTGTAGGAGCAGAAGCTATAAAAATGGCAATTCTCCACGCAATCAAACTTGGTTATAGACATTTTGATACGGCAGCCAAGTATGGGTCAGAGCAGCCTCTTGGTGAAGCGATTCAAGAAGCACTTTCGATTGGATTAATTCAGTCTCGAGATGAGCTCTTCATTACTACTAAGCTATGGTGCGGCGATGCTCATGGAGAACTTGTTGTCCCTGCCCTCAAGAGGAGCTTACGGTAAAAGAAAATATACTGCTTACCTTCATATAATCTTAGTATAGGGAACATAGTCGTCCAAAACTTTTAATTTTTTGCCTGCAGAAATCTGAAGTTGGAGTACCTGGATCTCTTTCTTATTCACTGGCCCGTCAGCATAAAACCCGGGCTTTATGAATTCCCAATAAAGGAGGAAAACTTCCTTCCTATGGATTTTAACTCTGTTTGGGCAGCCATGGAAGATTGTCAGAGGCTTGGCCTCACAAAGTCTATTGGCGTCAGCAATTTTTCCTGCAAAAAGCTGACTGACATCCTCGCCATAGCAAAGATCCCTCCGGCTGTTAACCAGGTAGCTGCTCTCTGTCTGTCTTTCTCTCTCTCTCTCTCTCTCTCTCAATTCGGTTTGGAATAATGATGGTGAAGTTGTTATAATGCAAGGTGGAAATGAATCCATTGTGGCAACAAAAGAAGCTGAGAGAGTTTTGCCGAGCCAAGGGGATATTTTTGACAGCTTACTCCCCATTGGGAGCCAATGGAACCTTTTGGGGCAGCGATAGATTGCTGGAGTGTGAGGTACTGAAAGAAATTGCGAAGGCAAAAGGGAAAACTGTTGCTCAGGTACTTTTTCCAACCCATTTTTTTTTCCGTTTTGAGTTTGAGATTTTAAATTAATCGAGGCACATTGGAAGTTTTTTTAATCTTGAGCACTCCAAAAACAGATATCTCTGAGGTGGATATATGAACAAGGGGTGGGTGTAATTGTGAAGAGTTTCAGTGGTGAGAGAATGAGGCAAAACCTTGAGATATTCGATTGGTCACTGAATGAGGAGGAGTTGAAGAAGATCGATGAGATCCCCCAAAGCAGAGGTGTTACCGGATTGGCTTACATCTCCAGTTATGGACCGTTTAAAACAGTTGAGGAGATCTGGGATGGTGAAATGTAATTTCATCATAACTTCCCTGGTAGGAATTGTTTGATTCTCAAATAATTGTCACCATCACTCGAATAAGATTGACGCCCTTTTGTTTTGTTCATTTTTTTATTTTAAAATTTTTTGACAATGAATTATGACATACAAAACTTTTAGGTTGTTTAGATGTTGACGTTTATAAATACTCACATATCTCTAAGAAGAATAATTGTTGCCATTATATAACAGAATTAACAAACACTTGGGGTTTAGAATTAGCGAGTGTAAACCAATCCAGCCTTTTTTTTTTCTTACACCGAATGAAGCTTATCCGAAGATCATAGTAATTTTTCTAGAAAGGGGTCCATTTTTGGAAACATTGATATTGACTAGGAGCCAGATGACGATTCTACGTGGCTCATTATATCAATATGATGTTGCCCAGGTTAATCTCTCAAAACGAGCACTAAAAGCCAATTAGTGCCTCTAAACAATGTCTTAGGTAAAATAAGCAAGTGATTAAAAAAGTTTGCCCCTGTTATGGTTCCAGCTAGCTAGCGATAATTAAGAAAGCAATAATCGAGCATCAGATGTGAACTAGTACATAAATGTCATCAAGTAAAATAGAAATTAATATTTACAGAAACTGAATATATCTAACAGGAATCAGGAAGCATATATAGTGCTTCTACAGAGTTGTAGGACTTTTCCAGAAAGGCATCTATGCATTTAATAAACGAAGTTATACAAACTTGAATGGCAGCACGAGAATACAAATAAATTGCAATCATACTTAACATCTCGTGGGCCTATCATAACTTGGAGGTAAGGACGGGCAATTTTCATTCATGTAGGCATATGGCTCTAACGTGTTAAAATGTGGCAATTCCATCCAATACTCACCAAGAATCTGACAGAACGGAAGCCGGGCATCCTTGTTGTTGCACCAACTTGGCAGGCGTGTTTGGTTGTTCTCAAAAACCTTAAGCATGTAGGCATCACGAATCTGTGAACAAATGCAACTCCTGTCATGCCATACAAGATCATAGCAAAACAGTAATGAAATTGAGAACTGAAGTACCATACTTACAGTGAATTCAGTTACTTGAATTGAGTTAGAAAGAGGACCAAAGACCCCAGCCTCCTTGTACATCTCAAGGATAAAGGCAACACATGTTGTTGACTTTCCATCACTGTATACCCATTCATCTTGTTCTGGGATGGTGAGCAATTGATCAAAGGATATGCCACGCCTTTCAGTCTCCTCTAAAATTCCATACAAATCCAAATCCTACAAAAATAGGTAGAGTTCAAACTTCAAAGTAATATATTCATCAGATCAGACTAAGTTTCACTTAATCCAAAAAACATTATGGCAGATTATCTAATTAACCCATATCTTCCCTTGTTCCTGTTTTGCTGAAATCCAAAATTATTTATTACAGACAAAGCGAGAGAGTGGAAGAGAGGGGATTAACTATCTGTCGTTAAGTAGAGGATTTATAGAAGTAACAGAGGAATTAGCACAATACCTCAGTCCCTAACCTCTTATTTAGCGCTTCGTTCCACATATTTGCAGCATATTCTGGCTGCACTCTAGTCCACATAGACATGACAGAAATGACCTGTAATCAAAATTATCTCGTTAGAACTTGGGAAACAACCTTCATTTAGCAAGCTCAGTATCTCAGTGTTTTTCCAATAAAATCATCCGCTCCATCCCGAACATGACTTCAGCAGAGCATACTCAGGATGCACAGAATGATCAGAGAAACAGCCTACCAAGTGAGCATCAAGAGGTGGTGGATAGTTGTCAGCTAAAGTGTCTATCCAACTAAATATCATGTTGTGATAACCATATGGCTTGCCTGACATGCTCCGAGCATACTCCCATGCTGCAGTGGAGTTGAAATTTGCACGTATATCTGGATGTAAAGGAAGCAAGGCTATCTGCGGATTAGAATTATCCTTCAATGACAACTCCCACCAGTCATCCCATGGAATAACAACTATAATTTCTTCACCCTGCAAAATTAATGCAAGTAAATGGCATAAGGAGGAAACATCTAAATGGAATATCTCAATTAAATATAGCAACCATAATCTATAATCCCAATTTTTCAAAAAAATTTTTTGTAGGCAAAAGTACTTACCACATCATACTAAATTCCCAAAACCTCGCTCGTTCTAATTGAAAACACACCCCCAATACCCCTAAACCCAACCAAATGAAGAGGGAGGAGAGGGAGCACAGCAAAAATGTTCAAGTCAACGAGATAAGAAGTCATCAACATCTGATAATAGTTCAAGGGTGATACATAATGCATCAATTAGACAAGGATTTAAAACCAAAAGTTATTAAACCGTGGACAGCATTTTAACACCTTTAAATTTGGCTGCGTATATATAAAACAAAATCTGAAATCCACATGTTAATTATAGCACACCTTTTCATTTTCATGTCCTGATTCAGCAACCCATAGACTGCCCATGTCATCCTTCAAGCAGACCGCAGTATGACCAGCAAACGCTCCAGTCACCCATTTTTCCAATGTCTCAAATCCCCCCCACCGACCACGGATCTTGGACAGTGCCACAAAGTCACCAGAATGCACGTCTTCTGGATTTATCACTGTACGCCATGGCTTAGGACGTTTTACAAATGAAGCACCCATGCGTGTTTTCAAGAAAGCAAGATTGGCATTCTGACCCCAGACGGTATTAGAAAACAGAGGCAATACATCTACTAGAGAACGCAATGTGCCAAGCATTCCAGATGGCATTAGAAAGACAGAGATTCCATGTTGCTTTACCTGCTCAATTTATTAATCAGAAAGTCATTTCCATCCAATAAACATGTTAAAATGATATTCAAAGAGACAAAATTAATCAAAACATACATATTCCAACTCTGCAGTTTCCTCCCAAGAATCAAATTTAAATGTGTGCTCTCGAGCAGAAAAGTAGTAATCCCAAGTAATTCTGTAAGGTGTTGCAAAAACATAAAGATCCATACAGGTCCAGCTGTGCGCGTTGGATGTCTGTAAAAGAAAAACTTTATAGTTCAAAACAAAAATAAGAACTCCAAATTTTACCGTAACATGAAAAACAATCACCCCTAATTTCGATACTCAAGAGAAGTGATACCAACCAATTTTTCAATTCGAGATTCAAAGTCTACTAAGGAAAGTAAAAGGATTTCAAGTTTATAAACTACCTAAATCCGCTAAAAATTATTAAAACATCAATAACCATAGTCTAATAAACATAAATGAATAACCTTAAATGAATTCCATAACCCATAATTAGCATTGCTAAACTACGAAGAAGAAAGCGAGTCATTTTTAACACTCAAAAGCAACCTGAAAAAAAAATTGTAATTAACTCAAACGCCATCAATAAACAGACAATTAATCACTTGAAAATGACTGAATAACTTGTCAGCAACTGTAATTACGGTAAAACCACTTTAATTATAACCACAGTCATAGCGATTAATAAGCCAACGACACGAACCGTGAGATAAAGAATTCCACCGCCCAATCCTGAATCAATGGGATCGCTTCCGGTGAACTCGAGACGAGCCTTGTTGCCATAAAAGCAAGTTCCTTTCCACTCAATCGAACCATTATTCGGGCTAACCGATCCAACAAAAGCCGGCAACAAATCAACGGCGCTGTGAAGATTATTCAACACCGGCCAAGATATCTGGCGCGGAAGAGCCGGCAGAACATCTTTGACCCTAAAGGGAACCTGGAAAGCTCGACCAAAATCAACGCCAAACCCTAACCCCAAAACACAGAGGAATACCGATAGAAGAAAACGACGGAAGAATTGAGACATTGGAAAGAAAGAACGGGTGAAATTGGGTTGGGTTTGCTGTTAGGGAGATAGAGAGAACTGGGAATTTCCCCCTAAAATTTGAGAGCCATTAGGAATTTGAGTTGGATATTGAGGGAGAAAGACCCGTTTGTCGTTGGGGAAGTTTTGGTTTAGCTTTCAAAATTGACTCTTTGCTTTGTCAAAGATAAGGAGGGGATCCGTTTCGTTTACTTTTACCGGTGAAACTACGGTAACGTGACATAAAGACAGCTTTGAAAAATACAAAAAAAAAAAAAAAGAGTGTTCGTTCTTCATTCTAAGCGTCGTTTTTATTTGTACGTTGATTGATTGCCCACATTTTTGTAAGTACACTTGAAATAGACGTAACGTTTTCTTCCGGGGCTTACAAAGTTATAAATTTTGACATTATCTTAACAGAAAATAGTATTAATCTTAGCACTTTTTTGTCATACCATTGGATAGGATGCGTCAATGAACTGTTGATTGTTTTGGACTTTTTTTTCTTTTATGAAGACGAGACACACTACCTCGATACGATTTGAACCGCTACCAAAGGTTTTACGTTTTAGGACATCTATTTCCTAGTAATATATCCATCACATTATGTATGCTTGTACTTATGAATTTTTCATATTTTGATTTTTTTTTCTCCTCTTTAGGTCTAACTTTATTATCGATAAAATAAAATTTTAAATAATTAAAAATGAAAAGTTTTCAATTAAAACATGACTCAATGGAGCGATT
>JBBYHK010000016.1:2756011-2779715 GCA_038382065.1 Adansonia grandidieri | reverse complement strand
CAGACTCCTTGATGGTAGGATACAACTCTAATTAGTCTTCTAGTATAGGTCCCTAGTCTAGTCTATATAAATTACCTATGCACCATCATAAGATGATTATCAAGAAAAGGATATAGATTAGAAGGCTTATACGGGGTGTTCGTCTTCGTGTATTTGGAGCGAGGCTGGGTTCTTGATCAACAATGGCTAAAGCGTTTCTATTTAAATTATTACAAAATAATTCATAAACATTAAATTTATATTTATATTAAATAATAATTAAAATTATTAAAATTATATTTACATTTAAAAACTAAATTAATAAATATAAAAGAATTTAAAAATAAATAATTAAAATAGAAGAAAAAGGTGAAGGGGTAAAAAAGAAATTATCTCTTCCACTGGGGTTCCAATTGCTAACTACACCTCTGGAGCTCCAGCCCAGTTTACACCCCATTAGAGGTGCATTCAGAGGCAAAGTCAAACTTATCTCGTTGGAACTCGAATAAAACTAGATAAATTCATAAAAAGTTATATAATAAAAAGATTATTAATATTTCACTTAGACACATCCAACGTCCCATGCATGATTTTTAATCTGAATCAACCCAGCTGAGTTCAAATTATTCTTTATCATTTTTATTTAAATTTAATTATAAAATAATTAATATAAATATAAAATGTTATAATTTTATATTTTTAAAATAATAATATAAGCTTTTGAATTGCCTCAAGTTAAGCTTACCTAAAGAAAATAAAAAAAATTGGGTTATGGCTTTGTTTGATTCGATCCATGTGTAGATATATTATATTCAAGCATTTAGATTTTTCTTTTTTGTCGGTAGACGATCATTCTTAATGTTCATGGTTCGAAACTCCTTATCCCTAATAAAAAATATATTAATTTTGAATAAAATGAGTGTAATTACATAACAAATATAATTCTATAGAATATTTTAATTAAATTACTAACTAATAAATTTTTAAGAAAATAAAGAATAAAAATAATGAAGCTTTTTAAAGGTTGAGTTTCGAATATGAAAAGCACAGTAAAATTTTAAAAGATTAGCTAAAATAAAAAGTTATAATGCTGAATTGATTTATCTTTACGTGAACAATATATATAATTCGTTGAATTTTCAAAATTAATGTCAATGTTCTTCCTTAATTAATTGAAAACAAAATTTCAATTTTAGGAGCTAAAAGAATTTAATGAAGTAATGATTACATTTTAATAAAAAAAAAAGTAAATTTACTTATGGAAAAAAGGAAAGAAAAGCAAATTATTTATTGAATATAAGATAAAAAATGTTACCCCCTATAAATTTATCGTATCATTAGAATTTTCCCTTAATTATTGGCTACATTATAAAATATTGTAAGATTTCGAAGGGGCCTAAATAAACCTTTTATCCTTCATTTTAGAGAAATTTAACTCGTGATTAAGAAAACTTAAACAAATTTTGAGAAGGGGGGTTAAGGCACCTGCCAACCCTCTTTATTCGTCTCCGGGTGCATCCGAACGCACTTTAAATGGCGATACATGGGGAGGAAATCCTCTGACAATTCATTGAATTCCATTGCACGAAAGACATCTAAAGAAGCTTTAATCTTTTCCAATGAAGCCAGTTGGTCGGAGGGTCGTACCCTTTTGCCCAAGAAAAAAAAAAAAAGTAGTACTATTACTACTTGAAAGGAATGCGAGAATCTTATAGCTACTAGTCAAGTTACTGTTTGAATTTGATATTATTAAATTAAGTTATATTAATGTAATTAATGAATGACATAAAAATTGAATAAATTATAATAAATTTATAAAATAAAATATCATTAGGTATGGAATTTAAATATTTTTAATTAATTTTATTTTTTTAATTTACACATAACAAAAATTACCCACTAAAGATTTTAAGTAACTTCTTTCTTTTTTATTTTACCAAGTTAATGGGTGGTGTAAAAAAAGATAAAGTTTGTTTTTTAATTGGGGAAGAATTATATATTTATATAAATTTAAATATTTAAATAATATATATTATATAAATTTTAATATATTAATATATTTATTTTATATTTATATTATTTTATATTTTATATTTTATATTTTATTTTTATTTTTTTATTATATAATTATATTATTTTTAAAATTATTATATATAATTTTAATGGTCGATAGAGAGAGAGGAGAGAAAGGGAATTCAAGTTCAGGACAAGGAGAGGAATTTGAGGAAAATAAAAACGTGGAGAACGTGAAAATTATTAGATATAGATAGCGATGCGAAGCCAGACCAACAATACGTATGGGTGACGTTCCCCTCATTCCTTTAAAATATTTAAAAAATAAAAATAAAAATAAAGAAAAGTCAAGAAGGAGAAGAGAAGGTCATACGAAAAAATCTTACGAATTCCCACTAATCTTAACCACCCACCCACACCACCGCTTTAATATCACCCTCGCATTTGCCCTTGGGCATCGCCGTGGCAATGGCCCTCGACAATTTTCAACAAATCTTCTTAATCTCTATAACTCTATCTTCCTTCAGCTTCTCTTCAGCATTTCAAGCCTATTGCCATGGAGATTGTTCTTCCGGTTCTTTCACCTCAGCAAGTTGTCCTAACGTATCGGTAAAAGACCAGATACTTACCCTGGCAAATAATCAGGAAACAGTGGGTTGGATGAAGCAGGTAAGGAGGAAAATACACGAGTACCCTGAACTTGCTTATGAAGAAGTTGCGACCAGTGAGCTCATTAGGCATGAACTTGATCTGCTCGGTGTTCCTTATCGGTGGCCTGTGGCTACAACTGGTGTTGTGGCTACGATTGGGTCTGGCTCTCCACCTTTTGTTGCTTTGAGAGCTGATATGGATGCTTTACCTATTCAGGTCTGGTTTTTTGTACTCCTTTATTATTCAACCTTTCACTTCTGTTTTTTGTTTTTTCTTTCTTTTAAATCTAATACAAGGATTCTATTATAGAAAATTTTGTACTAAATGGACCCACTGGATATTGATATTGAATTTGATTCTTGGGCGTTGTTAACTTGATGTAATATCATCAACAGTTTTAGGAGAAATTTAGATGTGAAACAGGCAAAAAAATTAAAAAAAAAAAAAAAAACTATTTCCTTCTTATTTTCTCGCTTTTTAATAAGGGAAATCATTAGCTCGTCTTTGAAAAGTTTACTGAACAATAATCATAGAAAGAGACTAGTATTTTATTGTATGATATAAGTCAATGATAACAGGTTTTTTCTTTCTTTTGCTGTTTTGCTAAACTCTGGTGGGCTATTTTGTATAAAATTTAGGGGAAAAAGTGTTTGTAGATGATAATGATTTATGGGAAGCAAGGTCAACAGGGAATGCTGCCTACAAATATGGCTTCTAACTATATTTTTCCCACTTTATTTTTGTCAAAGCATTTATATCTGATATGCGTATTTGAATATTAGTAGGAAGATATGATTTTCTCTCCAAAAACATGAAAAAATTAAGAAAAGATTGAGCGTATCCCCATCGGACGCATCATCCAACACGTACAAAGGAGTTTTAAGTAATATAAGCTTCTACTGTTACAGAAAAAAGGGAGGCGGGTTTCATTTTTCATCTTTCTAGAGGATCAAATAAGCAAGAAAGTTCAACTATTTTCATAGATTTAATTTCTGTAGGGAAAAAACAAAAACAAGAAAGGAATTTCTAGCTTGTGCTTGACATGTTTTCAGATTTACTAGATTGCATAATATAAATGAAAGAAGGAATCAATTGAGTTCAGCTTTCAATTGAACCGTCGAGCCTTACCCTGCACTTTGTATGTCATGCAGTCTGCAACTTTTTTTAATATTTGCAGGAATTGGTGGAATGGGAGCATAAAAGCAAAGTAGATGGCAAAATGCATGCCTGTGCCCATGATGCTCATGTTGCCATGCTGCTTGGAGCGGCAAAGATACTACAAAAATTGCGATGCGCGTTACAGGTAATTATGCCACAACTCTATGGATTTTAAGATGTTAATTCTTCACGTCTGTTACTATAAATTATCTAAAGTATGATTCTTTTTTTTACATAGGGAACTGTAGTTCTAATATTTCAGCCAGCTGAGGAACGTGGTGAAGGAGCCAAAGACATGATCAGAGAAGGGGTGCTTGAAAATGTAGAGGCCATCTTCGGGTTGCATCTGGTGCATGGATATCCCGCTGGTGCTGTTGCCACACGAGCTAAAGAATTTCTAGCAGGGTGTGGGAGCTTTAAAGCCACAATTAGTGGAAAAGGAGGTCATGCTGCAATTCCCCAACACACCATTGATCCAATTTTGGCCGCTTCAACAGCAGTAATAAGTCTGCAAAATATAGTTTCAAGGGAAACTGACCCTTTAGATTCTCAGGTATTGCTTTATGTCTACTTGCAGATAATGTCAAGGGGCTGCATTAATTAATGAGCCAAATAAAAAAGTAATTTGATGATCATGCGATCCTTGGACATTGGATTTAATGTAATTATGTCTTGATTGTCGGAGTGTTATGTACTGCAGGTGGTCTCAGTATCCATGATTAATGGTGGAACTACATTTAATGTGATCCCAGACTCAGCAACAATAGCAGGAACTTTCAGAGCTTTCAGTAAGAGGAGATTCAATGCACTTGGGGACCGAATAGAAGAGGTGACTTTTAATCTATATTAATCTGTCTTTTTTTTTTTTTTTTTTTGAAATATTTGTGTTTAACATTTATGTCTAATCGATTTTCAAACATGAATACGAGAATATAACTTTTCAAAGACTTTCAAAATATACAGAAAAATTTTTAAAAATTTAACATACTCGTATTGAACATATATTCATATCCGACATTTACACCTAAATTTGAATAACATTAGCATTTTATATATTACTTTAGTAAGATGAATCTTCATGTAAATATTCATGAATATCCAACTTCTTTATGATTAGGTAATTAAAGCTCAGGCAGCTGTGCATCGGTGCTCTGCTAAGATCAACTTCTCCGGAAAGGATCACCCGACCATTCCTCCGACTGTCAATGATGAAAAAGTATATGAGCATGTAGTGCGAGTGTCCAGGGAGATAGTAGGAGAAGAAAACACAAAACTGGCTCCTACTTTCATGGGGAGCGAAGACTTTGCTTTCTACTTGGACAAACTTCCTGGATCATTCATCTTCTTAGGCATTAACAATGCGAAAGTCGGAGCCATACATCCTCCGCATAGTCCTTATTTCACCGTTGATGAGGATGTGTTTCCCATTGGGGCAGCAATTCATGCAGCATTTGCACTTTCATTTCTCTCGAATTTTACAAGGTCATTTTGATTGTTATCTGGATCTAAACAGTGACTGCAATGCGATGATTGGTTGACTCTTTCCATCGTCATTATTCCCCGACTGCGATAGCATTTTTTTTTTTGCAGTCGCACTCACGATAAACACGACCCGATCAAAAATATTATAAATATTTGATTCCTATTGCTAAATTGTTTTAGTAATTCTATTCCTTTTGATCTATTGTTTATATATAAAACAAGCATATTTGATTGAAGGAACTTTCTACCAAATTATACGTACATATAGAAGCAAGAATGATGTTGTATCCTATTTTATTTCTATTAATGTGAATGTCATATATTACTATGCATTTAATACAAATATATTTAAAATTTAATTTATTTTATATATTTAAAAAATCATATTCTATATTTATGTTTGAATATTAATCAGATACAAATACAAATACTTAAAAATAAAATTTGAATAACATAAATTATAACCAGAGAAAGCTGCATTTGCAATGCGTTTAGAATTTACTTTAGAGCAACAGTGTCTTGGATAATATGGACTGATTTTAAATTAAGACATAAGTTGATTGCTTCCGAGTTTTGACTCCTATATTAAAATAATTTATAAATTGTTGATGGGGCAAGAATTTTATTATTTAAATTCGAATTTAGCTTTGGTTAATAAAGTATGAGATTTTAATTTCAATGTTTATTATTATTTTTTTAATTCTAGTGCTATGACTTTGATTGTATTATCTTATTAGGTGTTTTAAGAAGCTTTAAAAGTTGAATTCTAAATCTAATGTGCCGAATATTACCATTGATTTTGGAATTGTGAAGGTACCCATATCCAAATAAGAAAATGCCAGGATTTGTAATACACAAATGCTTACTTCCTTTTGTTGGATTGTGTACGATCGACAAAACTAAAAACAGGAAGTCAAATCATTTGAATATTGGTTAAATCAATAAACAAGGAGGGTCAAGAGATCAAAATCATTTTTTTTTAATTCTTTTCTTAAGGAAAATGTAACTTGCATTGAATTTAAATATTACTGCTGGATGTATAAAGTCTGCCTGGATCCAAAATAAATTCTCCCAAACTGTTAAAAGCTAAAACGAGTTATGGGATACTTGATTTCCCTGTCATCTTCCTTCAGCAACGACGGGCTCTATGCCTCTATGCTTGGTAGACCCCAAGACTTCATTGTTGGTAGCGTACTTAGCTGCTCGATATAACTAACCAAGAAAAAAAAAAAAAAAAGGGCACAATCAAAGAGAACCAGACTAAATTATGCCATGGCACATGGATTTTGCTTTATCCGCTGCTAGAATTGTTGACAAAATAAATCTTAATCCAAAATTCATTTGAAAAGAAAATTGAATCCAAACTAGATATAATTTGATTAAAAGTTTAAAATTTAAACTCTAGAAAATCCGAAGATAAATTAATCAACTCGAAATAACAAAAACTCAAAAATTTAAGTCCGAAAATAAAACCCAAACTCAAGATCAATTTGAACCTTAATTTAAAACTAAAAATAAGAATGATCAATTTATAATTAAATATTTTTTTATAAAATTAAAAGTTTAATAATCAGTTTTACTAATTTTTTTTTAATAATTTTTTTAACAAATTAACGTTATATCCTTTTGATGCTAACAAATATTAATTTTAATATATAAATATAATTAAAAATATCATATTATAAACTTACTTAAGAAATAATAATAAAATAACAAAAAAATTCCACCAAACTTCAATGGGCTGCCATGGCCAAGGCCTAGGAGAGTGGGCAACTATAGGTGAGGGTGTGGACAGCAAATAGGGCAAGGCCTAAACGAGCAGAAGTTAGTTGAGGTTACTTTATACGTCAAAGTGCAATAGTTTAAGAATAAAAGAACACACCCAATAAATCCACATTTCCAATCTGATTAAAAAACGAAAACCTAGCATAATTTAAGAGGAAAGACTCTTCCAACATTAAACTTGATTTACATAATCAAATCTAATCATAATATTATTTTATATATCATATGTCATTTACATGTTATGCAATTACATCACATTTAAAATTATCATATTAACAAATTATTAATCATTTTATCTTCATTAATCATTGCTATTTAAATGATAAATTATCAAAATATATATTACATACTATCAAGTAATTATTCAAAATGACTTCTTAGAAGATGTAGTTTTAAGCTAAAGTTATATTATTATGACAAATAATTGACCAATAATTAATTTAATGACACTTTTTGTATCATTATATTAGCTCTTAAATCTTAATCTTATATATTTATTTATTCTTCAAATACAGTCATTTCCCTATTTTAATTTAATTATTAGTATGAACAATTATACTTATGTGCATGCATAATATAAATTGTAATGAATTTACATGTTCAAATTCAAGTTCATCAAATCAATTAAATCATAACATATTATATATTTTTATAATAAATTATTTATCAAATTAATTTTAACAAATTATTATTTATTTTTGTGTATTAATGAATATTGATTTTAATAAATAGATATAATTAAAAAACCATATTTTAACAAAAACTTATTTAAAAATAATAATTTAATCATTTATATTTAGATAAAAACATTTAAATTATGCAAAAATTATTATGAACGTAAAACAAGAGTGAATCCGAATTCAAAACAATCCAAACCCTAAAGAGACCAAAACAAAAAACAACTTGAACACTAGACAATGTAAACTCGAAATGATTAGACCAAAATGTACCCAATTCCCACCTCTATCCACATCCATTACCATACGCATTAATAATGGAGAAATCCCAGATTTTTTTTAAATAAGCATGTACTTATTAGTATGATAGCTGCCAAGGTTAGATGGGACCTCCCAAAAACGATCATTGTACCATTTTAATTATCCTATACAATGTCTTTTGTAAAATCAACAATGCGATTAAAAAGCTTGCCCCCGTTAATAGTTCCAAAGCACTAATCGAGCATCTGATGTATGCAAGCATTAATCAATAAGTTACTCCTTTATTTTCCGACATTTCATTTTTCTTTAAGTATCCTTATCCAACACTTCATTTTTCTTTAAGTATTATCCAACACTCGTATCTGACGTATATCCAGTGAAGTGATGTGATCCTCCAAGGACTACATGAAAATCTTGAAAAAGAATTGAACATATCTGCCTCGAATACTTAACCATGTATGCGTAATGAATCTGAGTATAAAAAACTCATGTCATACCCTACAAGATCAAGTCGAAAAAATTATTGAAATTGAAAGGAGACCAAAGTACTGATACTTACCGTAAATTCAGTTACTTAAGTTAGAAATAGGACCAAAGACCCCAGCCCCTTTATACATCTCAAGGATAAAGGCAACACGTTTTGTTGACTTGCCATCACAGTATACCCATTCATCTTGGTCGGGGATGGTGAGTAACTGATCAAAGGCTATGCCACGCCCTTCAGTCTCCTCTAAAATTCCGTACAAATCCAAATCCTAAGAAAGAGCTCAAATTAATAAATTCATCGGATCTCACAAACTCTCACCTAATCTACTGATAACAGATTATCTAATTAACCTTTATCTTCCCATGTTCTAGCTTAGATGAAAGTCCAAAATCATTTATTAGAGAGATAGAGATAGCGGGAAAAGGGGGGACTAATTATTTCTCATAAAGATTACATACTTGTAAAAGTAACAGAGAATTAAGCACAGTACCTCAGTCCCTAACCGCTTATTCTGTGCTTCATTCCACATATTTGCAGCATATGCTGGCTGCACTCTTGTCCACATAGACATGACAGAAATGACCTGCAATCAAATCAGCTAGTTAGGACTTAGGAAACAAGCATTATTTAGCAAGTTCAGTATCTCAATATTTTGCCATTAAAACCATCTGCTCCATCCTGAACACGACTTCAGCAGACATACACAGCATGCACAGAATGATCAGAGAAGATGCCTACCAAGTGAGCATCAAGAGGTGTCCAACTAAATATCATGTTGTGATAACCATATGGCTTGCCAGACATACTCCGAGCATACTTCGACGCTGAGACGGAGTTGAACTTTGCACATACATCTGGATGTAAAGGAAGCAAGGCTATCTGCAGATTAGAACTGTCCTTCAGTGAAACTCCCACCATTAATCCCATGCAATAACCACTCTAATTTCTTCACCCTGCAAAATTCACGCAAGCAAATGGCAAAAGGAAGAATCGCCCTAAATGGAATATCTCAATAAAATAGCAACCATAATCTCTACTAAAAATCCCAATTTTTAGTTTCTGATTCTCATATCTTCATAAATTTTCTTTCCTGAGCATTAATACCAACCAAATCATACTAAATTTCCAAGACATCACTCATTCTACTTGAAAAAACTCCCCTCCTACATACCCCTCAACCTAAACAAAGGAAAAGTGAGCGAAGAGAGCACAGCAGAAATGTTGAAGTCAAGTTGATAAGGTGTGAACAGCATCTATAATTGTTAAAAGTTGATATATCATGTATCAACTAGAGGTGTCAAAAAATAAAAATTATTGAATTGAGGAAAGCATTTTGACAGCATTAAATTCAGATACTTATCTATTTATTTAATTGATTGAACAGTATATGCAAAAATTTAACACCTCTTACTAGACGTCATAAGACTAATGAAGGGGACAAAAAAGCAAAGTGCAACAAATAAAAAAATAAATAAATGTGTGTGTGTGTCTGTATTATCTGCAATCCGCATGTTATTTACAGCATACCTTTTCATTTTCATGTCCTGATTCAGCAACCCATAGATTACCCATGTCATCCTTCAAGCAAACCACAGTATGACCAGCAAATGCTCTGGGCACCCATTTTTCTAAAGTAAAAATCCAAACCCCCCCCCCCTCAACACCAACCACGTATTTTTGACACTGCCAAAAAGTCACCAGAATGCACATCTTCTGGATTTATCGTTGCGCTCAATGGCTTAGGACTTTTTTTTTTTTTTTTTCAAAAGAGCAAGGTTGGCATTCTGACCCTATACGGTATTAGAAAATAAAGGCAATACATCTACTAAAGAAAGCAATGCGCCAAGCATTCCAGATGGCATTAGAAATGCAGAGATTCTGTGCTGCCTCACCTGCTCAATTGTGAATCAGAATGTCATTTCCACACATTATACTTGTTAGCAACGATATTCAAAGGGACAAAACTAAACAAACATACATAATCCAACTCAGCAGTATCTTCCCACGAATTGAATTTCAATGCATGCTTTCGAGCAAAAAAGTAGTAATCCAGTAAGGTGTTGCAAAAACATAAAGATCCATACAAGTCAGACGTCTATAAAAAAATTAATAGTTCAAAATGAAAATAAACAATCCAAAGTTTACCATAGCATGTAAAACAATCACCCTTAACTTTGAGACTAATAAGGAAAAGAAAAGGATTTCATGTTTATAAACTACTTAAACCTGCTGAGACTTATTAAATCACCAATAATCAGAGTCTACTAAACATAACTGAATAGCTTAAATAAATACCATAACCCATAACAAGCCATGCAAAACTAGGAAGAAAGAAGCAATTCATTTATTTAAAACTCTAAAGCAACTGATCAAAAAAACTCAATGACATCAATAAACACACAATTAATCACTTGAATAAGTTAGTAACTTGTCAACAACAGTAATTACGGTAAAAAAGCATCAATCATACCACGGTCATAGTGATCAAAAGGCCAACGACACGAACCGCGAGATGAAGAATTCCACCGCCCAGTCCCGAACCGTTGCGATAGCTTTCCGTGAACTCAAGACGACCTCGTTTCCGTAAAAGCAAGCTCCTTTCCCCTCAACCGACCCATTGTTTGGGCTAACTGATCCAACAAAAGCCGGCAACGAGTCAACGGTGCTGTGAATATTGTTTAACACCGGCCAAGATATCCGGCACGGAAGAACCGGGAGAACATCTTTGACCCAGAAGAGAACTTTGAATGCTTGATCAAAATCAACGCCAAACCTAATCCTAAAACACAGAACAATAAGGATAGAAGAAACGATGGAAAAATCGCGACATGGGAAAGAAAGAACGAAGTGGTAAATTGGTGCGATTCAGGAGAGGGAAGAGAATTGATAATTGCCCTAAAAATTGGGAGACATTAGGGTTTAGAGTTGGATATTGAGGGAGAAAGGTCCGTTGGGCAGTTGGGGTTTGCACTTAAAAATGACTTCCGTTTCATTGACGATAATGACGATAGGATCCTTTTCGTTTTGCCGGCTCATTTACGTTAACGTGGCAAAAGGAGAGCTTTATTAAAATTATTTTAATAAAAAGTTTGAGTAACGGCTTTTTCTTTATTTAAATGTGTGTATTTATAAGAAAATAATTTTTTTAATTTAAAAAAGAAGTAGATAATTTTGTCAAATAATGAATCCTTAAATTTTAACTTTTTTTAACAATGTAATCTTTGATTTTAGATGGATAAAAATATCAAAAAATTAATAATAGATAATCATATATTTAATATGAAAATATATAATATGTAAAATATATTAAATCATATATATATATGATTATTCAAAATTTAAAAATTTTTAAATTAATTAACCTACTTATTTAAGCTAGCATTTTGAAGATTATAACATTAGTTAAAATATATAAACAAATAAAATGATATAATTAAGTTACATCTATAATTTTTTTTATCTTGATAGATTTGATCATTTTTTAATTTAAGAAAAGCTTTTTGATAGAATTTAAGATTTGTTATAATTACAATATATATTTGAAAATTAAGTGAATTATTTAAGATTAGTTAAATATAAAATTGAAAATCTTGGATAAATTTTTTAATTTTAAAATTAAATGTAATACAACTAAAACCAAATTTATCCCACGTGTCATCAAAAAAAGATGTCCACATAAGCTGTCATGTCAACAGTGCTTAGTATGTCAGCATGTACCTTGTTCCGTTATATATATTAGATGTAATTTTTTTAATTCTCGAAATAAGTCGTTTTAGGGACAATTCTCAAATGTATTTATGTTGAGAACTCACCCATTGAGAAGCATAACACATCCCAAAAATGGCAGGGTTTGTAACCCTACCTTGGCCCCTCCTAAATTATTTAGGGAAGGTCACTGGCCTTTCCAATTTTTTGCAAGGCCCATGACCCTGCCACAAGTAAAGAGAGGCTCGCAAACTCTGCTATTTTGGCAGGGTCAATGACCTTCAATATTGCCCTAAAATTATTGGGGCGAAAGGAGAAGGGCTCTTATTTTATCTATAAAAGAATTTTTTGTAACTCGCCTCCTCGTCAATACGAGGAGACGAAGAGAGGAGTTAATTAAATATTTAGAATTTAGGTGTTCGTATTTACAATTTCGGAGGATTTTTTGTATAATTTTCTAAAAGTATGGTTTATTTTTATTTGTAGAAGTTTCCTTGCAATATTAAAATATAATTAGCTTTGTAATTTAGTTTCATTATAACTAAATGTTTTTTTTTTTTTTTTGTAGAAGTTGAAATTTATTTGAAAGATTAAGGTATGGTTTAGGCTTTTTATTTAAATAATTTGATATTTAACTTTTAATTTATTATCATGATTAAATTTAGTTTCATTGTAATTAAGGGTTTTTTTTATAGCACTTGAAATTAACTTGAAAGATAACGATATGATTTAGGCTTTTTTATTTAAATAATATGATGTTTAATTTTGTAATTTATTATCATAATTATTTTTTTGTTTGTAATTAAGGTTTTTTTTCTTCTTGTAAAAGTAGAAATTTGTTTAAAAGATTAAGGTATGACTTAGGTTTTTTGGATTTAAAGAATATAATATTTAACTTTGTAATTTATTATAATGTACTTTGTCATCTATTCTCATGGTTAAATTTATTTACGTTGTAATTCAGATTTTTTGCTATTTGATTTAGTTTGATAAATCAAGTTAATTTAATGTCAAAAGAATTTCATTTCTTGTTATAGGCATATTTTCAATTAATAGAATGACTTCATCATTATCATCATCGCCATTGTCGAGATTGCAAGAGAATCATATATCGTTGAGAGAAACAAGTATAAGAGAATAGAAAGTACAATGGCTCTCATACTTGTGCATATGGACGAATTTCACATGATTACCTAAAATTAGGTTCAAACATGATTTGTTCATGTATTTTTCTTTGGTCTAAACAAATTCGGCCATTTTCGTTTTGGTTTTCATTGTTGAGATATGGAATAGGTATGGATACATGACCTCTTATAAGAAAGCATGGATAGCAAAACAGAAAGTAATTATTTGACTGTTTGGCGATTAGGATAAATCCTTCAATGATCTATCAAAGTGGTTAGGTGCAATGTAACATTTTGTTACTAGCATAATAGTGAAATTACAAATTGTACCTGCATATTATGGTCAATGAATGGTGTAAGGTGAGCATATTTTTCATTGACTTTTTTTGCATATTCAAGTCTTGCATTAACGGCTTTTCTTTTTATAGCTTGTTGTGCAAATAAATAATAATATATTCAAGTCTTGCATTAACGGCTTTTCTTTTTATAGCTTGTTGTGCAAATAAATAATACATTCTTATATGAAAAATATGAAGGAACATTGTTATTAGTTATTGCAAAAGATGATAATCAAAACATAGTACCAATTATTTTTGCCATTATGGAGGGTGAAACAAAGGAAGCATGGTCATTTTTTCTCGCAAATTGCTAGATATGTTATTACACAACCTAGAATATGTTTGATTTCTGATTGACATAAATCCATCAAATCTGTGATCAGAGACTTAGGTAGTGCATGAAAAGCTCCATATGCATATTCTGTGTATTGCATTCAACATATTGCAACTAACTTCATGAGCATGTTTAACAATCAAGACTTGCGTCGACAAGTTATTAAATTGGATATGTAATTGCATTTATGGTTATTTAATCCCTTATAGCTCTCTTAATTTTCATTTTAATTAACAAGTTGTTAACATCTCCATAAATTAACATATTATTTTAACATTGTACAAGTTGAAGGGACCCCTTTTTCAGTGGTAGTATGAAAATCTTCATGCGGAGGATGCCAAAGTGGCTAATTGGATTAACAGGATCCCGAAGCAGAAGTGGGCTTAATCATATGATAAGAGAAGAAGCTATCGACATATGACAATAAACCTAACTGAATGTATAATAAAAGGTACTCGTCATTTTCCCATAACTGTTTTAGTCCAAGCAACATCTTTTAGGTTGGCAGAACTATTTGTTAAGATAGGGAACAAGCAAATACCAGTGATGAAGGTAGGCCACACATACTGTGAAACAGTCACAAATGTCATACTAGAAAATCGAAAGAAAGCTAACTCACACTTTTTTTATAGGTTTATACGAGTAAATCAATCTTTTTTTGTTAAAGAGTTAGAAAACCCACAGCAAAGAGTTGTGGCTTAGAACTACAAAGTCAATCTTAATAAAATGGGGTGTAATTGTGGGAAAGTTTCACATGTTGTTACTACTTGTGCTAATGTTCATGTAGATTGCATGCTATATGTAAATATTTTTATAGATTGAAGACTAATCCAATGTCTATCGAGATGAGTTTCGACCCGTTACGCATGAAGTTTATTTGCCATAATATAATGGTCCATAAATGTGTCTTAATCCAAAAATGTAGAGAGATCCAAAAGGTCGGCCAAAATCGAGTTGTATTAATAATAAAATGGATCTTTGGGAGAGATGCCAACTAAAATCATTGCAAACTATGTAAGAATTAATGTCATAGTAGTAACAAATGTCCTTATCAATTTGGTTCATCGGGGGAGAGTTCGCATCAATAATAATACTAGTAAATGTTGTGTTAATGTAAAATTTAATACTTATAAATTAATCGGAGTTGTTTAAATATTTATATTCAATTTTCAAAGGTCGACATACTCAAATATCCCTACTGAATGCAACATACTTACACAACATACCCTAAACCCACGATGACCCTAAACCCTTAATATAAATTATTACCATCATATTAACAGTTGGAAATCCATAATGTTTATTCAAATATAGGCATAAGATTAACATTGCAAGCCCCTTTTTCACTCATGTGACCCAATCGTGATGCCATAACTCTGTACAAGCATCATGTTGCTCTAAGGAATGAGATATTGCCACTATTCCCATCATTGAACCGCCCATCAAAATGTAAATTTCATGCTGCAATTTACCCTTTATCATGACCAGAGCACCCTTTAAAACTCTTATTTTGTTCTCTTCACTAGAAAAATTGTACCTTTATTTAGCTAAGGTTCCTATAGAGATCAAATTCTTGTGAAGATCAGGAACATACCAAGCATTTAATGTTCTAACTATCCCATCATACATCTTAATCTGCACAGAACCATTACTCTTAACACTAAGCTCTTCATCATCACCCAACTAAACACTACCATTCCGCTCCTTAAAAGAAGTAAATAGTTTTTTTTTAGAAAGTCATGTGATAAGATGCACTAGTGTCCAAGACCTAGGTATTTGCAGAACCTGAAGTACTAACAGTTAAAACATCACTGCTTCTCCTTCATCAGAATTATCCTTAATCACAGCTGAGCTATCTTGTATTACAGCAGCTCTACCGTTGCTAGTTGATTTTTTTTTTGTTTCCCTTCTTTCACTGTAGACATTCCTTCTTTAGGTGCCTTTTTTCTTTGCAGTGATAACATCTAAGTCTGCCAGGCCTCGATTTTGAATGTGAATTACCTCTGTTGCCACCATCCCTTTCCTTGTTTCTGCCTTTGCTAACAATTAGTCTTGTTTCTACACCGTCTTCATTGGAACCAAAGACCTTCTCTTCAATTCTTTAGATTGCATAGCATCTTTTACATCGCTAATAGAAATACTATCTTTACCATATAGCATAGTATCAACAAAATTCTCATATGAACTCGGCAAGGAACATAAAAAATTGATAGCTTGATCCTCATCATCTATTTTAACCCCAACACCTTATAGGTCTAAAATAATTCGGTTAAAATTGTCAAGTTGATCTTTTACCTGCATATTTTCTATCATCAGAAAGGTATACAAGTGCTGCTTCTGATATAATCTGTTGGTTAGGGATTTCTTTTGATACTTACTTTCCAACTTGCTCCATAACCTCGTAGCAGTTGTTTTTGCAACCACCTTTTTGAAGACTTCATCAGTTAAACTCAATAGAATCTCATTTTTCTCCTCTGCTTTCAGATTTACAAGCAGTTTTTATTCTCTTTCTAGCACTATCACACATTCTTGCTGAATAAGAATAGCTTTTATCTTTACCTTTCGCAAAGTAAAATCATTCAATCTATTGAATTTTTTAATTTTGAATTTGTGAGACGACATTTTGAATAGCAAACCAGAGTTACCTTTAGATACCCAGATTTGAATAACCTAGCTCTGATACCACTTGTTGTGCAAAAAACGTAATAAAATAAGGAGATTAAAGCAAGAAAAATAGGAACATACAAGATTTACGTGGTTCAGGCAATGTGACCTACGTCCATGAGCAGGGAGAGAGATTTCTTATTTCTTTGAGAAAAACTAATATAGAGAGAAAAAACTTTAGTGTCTCATATATATAATCACCAAATCCAAATCCTAACTAAACAAGGATAATTAATAAGGATAAATTCTATTTCTTATCCTAATCTAATTAGGGCTTATCTAAACACAATCCTAATTAAATAAGGATTAAAGTTTACTCTTTATCATAATCTGATTAAAAATTATATAATCAAAATTTAAAGCACTCAATAGTTTCAAATTACTAAGCAAGGAGATTTTAAAGCTAAAGATGATAATGTACCAAGAAACTCTAGGTTCAGTTTACTGATTTCAGAAGTCAAAGCTTCCCAATACATTATAATAGACAGAGATGAAAATAATCCAATAGATATATATAAAATTAGTGCTACTACGAGGCAAAGTAAGAGTAGTGACAAATGACTATCCATGTTTGCTAGGCAATAGACATCTACAAAATTGCTCTTTCTCCATGTACTTTCACTGTGAACTAGTTTTGCTCAAGGGTGTTGTAACAAGTCTTTTATTAATTTGCGATGGTTCGATTTGAATTGATATTTAATGATTAAAAAATTATTTAAATTTAATTATAAAATATATAAATATTAATTTTTAAATTTTTTATTAATTATGAACAGTAAATATAAGTAATTTGAGCCGACCAGACCAAATTAAAAATAGGTTTGGACAAAAAACCCAAAATTCTTTTGACCAGCAGCCTAACATCTCTAGCATGAAATCTAGTGAAAATTCAATTGCAAATAAAATTACTTTAAGGTAGGAACATCAACATGATGAAAATTCATTCATTTTTTTTTCTCTTCAAGGATAAAATACTTTGAAATCAACGCAGAGCAGTAAGCAAAGGATCCACAACGACAGCATCGTTTTCTGGGCGGGCCTAAGCACAGAGTTCAATTCCCATTCCTCTTGCCGGCGCTCTCTATTGATCAGACTTAGGCCCCTTTTTTTCAGCTACTTTTCCAGTTGAGAAAACTGGAAGTTTAAAATATGGGCAACGAAATGCCGTTTTGGGCTTCTTGACTGATAGCCCATAATCCAAAATTGTATGAATCCAGATACAATTTCTAACTGCCATCTCAAAATCAGTCACTTACTCCGTTTCTTTTGAATGCATTGAAGTAATCGTAGCAAACCCTACATTCCTTAGATGCCTTTATTTTCTCCTTTTCTTTTTCTCTTAGGTGAAATGAAAGTGGTTTAAAGAAAATAATTTCGTTTATTGTCCATGATTTTAAAAGTTTCCAAACAAAATCAGAAAAGTGACACATCCCAAATTCTGTTAAAATATATTAAAAATGAAAATATTCATTCATTGTGATCAAAATTTTAAATTCTACTAAGATTAATAAAATAATATATATTTTGTAAAAAAATATTAAAAATAATTAAAATTAATCAGTCATTTTAACTTTTCTCGTAAAATTTCAAATCCAATCGATGATATATAAAAAAAAAGTCATACTAAAACAAATAATATTATGAAAAAAAAAACTACACTCATCAATTTTTTAAACTTTGCTTAGGTGTTAATAGGTTGGACCATAGTCTAAAATTTTTTTAATTTTCTTATCCTGACCTAAATCAAGTGGATCTAAAAGCCTATTTCATTATCTAAAATAATATAAAAAATAAAAATATTTTTACATTAATATTTATAATTAAATTTAAATAAAAATTTTTATTACTAGATTAATTGCATATTATGAACAAGTTTATAGCAGAATTTAAAACCTTACAAATCTTGTGTAATATATATATATATATATATATATATATGTACACTAAAATTTATCACACCCACCTATATGGGTGGAAAAAATAAATTTTTTAATATTGTTTTTTTTAAAAAATAATAAATTAAAAAAAATGAAGAGTTAGTTTTATTTCAAATGAGTTATTATTATTTTTTAAATTAAAGGATATATTAAAATAGTAGTTTTTTTAATAGTTAATTTTTAAGATCAAAAGCTTTAAACACTTTTAATTTTATTTTATATGTAAAATTTTAATTTTAATTTTTTATTTTTTTCTCAATTAAGTTGATGTCATTTAATTTAGTAATCACAAATTTAATCAGGGGCTTTGTATATAGTGTATATGTATTATAAAATTGTGGCTAAATTTATATTAAAGTTTTAACTTGAATGGCCCCGCCCGACTGATACTTCTAGGGTTTGTTCAACGCTTGATTTAAGTTCGTTCATAAAATCTGTTTTAGTTTTTACTATTTAATAAAATATTAAAAATGATTTATTTTTATTAATCTTTTAAATATGTTTGAAAATTAAAATCAAGCTTTTGTTAGTGAAATACTATACTGTGACTCGTTCAGTTCAAATTTGAAAATATTGTCCAAAGCCAAACACAATGAACCAAACTAACGAGTATGGTGGATCCTTCTGTCCGTCAGGAGGTCTAAATTAATAGAGATGATAACTGCTTGGATTAGTTTGGTAAAAAAAAAAAAAAATTCATTTAATTTGCAATTTTTTAAGTTTTAAAAAATTAAATGAGTTGAATTAAACCGAATTTTATTGGTTTGGATAAGTTTGATTCATTGTTTTTTAATTTTTTTTTTTGAAACTTTTTATAGTACTCTTTTTAAGTTTTTCACTAATTTAGAAACAAAATATTTATTTTTATTATTTATAACACAAATAATAAAATTAATTAAAAATTAAATAAAAATAGAATTTGATTTGATTCGAAGGTTTTTAACTTATGACCCAAAAATTAAACTAAACCAATTATATTTCATTAATATTTGAATTAAAACCGAACTGTATTCAATAAAAATCGAATCCACACCAAACACTGTGATTTGAATTAATTTTTAATTTTTTAGGTTTTTTTTTTTTCTCTTTTCCCTGCAAATTAAGCATGATCTAAATATATATTATATAAAAAAGAGAGGTAAACACTTTATTCATCATCGGAATTATATTATACATAATAAAAATAATTGAATTATTGTTATAAGTTAAGCGACATTAACACAATTTATAAAATTATTTAAAATTAAAATAATAAAATAAATTAAAAATACTTCGCTCTTTTCATTTATTTTTACATATAACTTTTTGATTAAAAAATATTCACCTTTAAAAAAATAAAATTACTTATATCTAGTAAAAAAAAAATATCTATTTAATTTTTTTTTAAAAAAACACCGACAAATGAGTGTATCATACCCCTAGTTAAAATTAAAAAAGGAAAATGACTAGGACAAGAGCCCGATTTCGCTTCCTGACCGATATAATCTTTTGCCAAATAGATAATTATTGAATATTAAGGAAATTTAATAAAAGTTAATATATAATCTATTCAATCCTATGGACAACTTTGAAAATTACCAAAAAAAAAAAAAAAATTATCAAAATTATTCACTTAAATTTTCATTAAAATTCGAAGGATATTTGTCAATAAAAAAATCTTTTTTTATTTATGGGATAGATAGATAAGTTGTGCCTTTAATCATTTTTTTTTTTAAATTTTGTTCATTATGATTCACAATTTTCAATGCTATATAAATATTTATTTATAATTCAAATATTATTTTGTTCAATATTCGAAATTGGACTAACTAAGCTAACCCAGTTAAGGAAAATGTTTCTTTATAGGCAAATCTAGAAGCTAGATTTAACAATTCGTATATTTATATTTAATAATTCATATATTTATATTATATCTATATATTTTATCGTATCATAATTATATTTAATTTTTTTTTATATTTATATTAATTTTGATACGTTCATAATCTATATTAAATAAAATTTAAAAATATATTTATATCGTATCATTTTTTTAACTTTATGTATGTCATATTTATTTAATAATGTCAAATATTATCAAGTTTAGAAACTTAATATCGTATCATTGAACTTCAGAATATGAGATAAATTTCTAGTCACTTATGTTCCCTTTTTTTATATTCTTGTTGTTTGAGTCTAGAATTTCTAAATTTTTATTTTTTTCAAAAAATAATTTCTAGATTTTGAATTTCAAGCCTTAATCAATTTCCTCTAACGGGGAGTATCATTATTCATCAGGGAAAAGATTTTTCTTTTATCCATTAAACCAAAAGATTCTTTTTTTTGGCTAAATTGTCTTGAAACGTATTATTAGTTATAAAAAAAAAAATCATTTAAGCTTATTTTTTATTACAATCAATTAAACCTTTAAACATTGCTTTCACCTAATTGAGTTATTGATGGACGAAAATTGATTAATTTCCATCGTCATTTTCTATCTAATTGATTTTTCAATTCGGTGGAAATAGGTTTCTGAAAGTTTAATTATATGAAAATAGTTTGATGCAAGGTAAACGAAAGCAAATTGGAGGTCAAACACATTAAACTTTCAATGCCCAATCTAATCATTTCAATTGGTTGGACTAAACCGTTTGATCAAAATTCTTTTTTAATATTTAAAACATAGTTTTAATATTAAATAAATATTAAATATAGATTATAATTAATAACAATACGCATTTAGTTTGATGGTATCATCATTAATATAATTAAAAGATTCAAAGTTTGAATTTCATTAATTACAAACAAAATTTTGAAAAAATAAAAAATACAAAACTAGTTCTTTTACCAAATTTTTTACAGTTTTAAAATTTCACTGGGTTGATATACTATAACAAACCGGATAACCTAGTAAGTATCAGTTTAATCGATCTTGTTCGGGTTTTTATCACTAGTTTAAGACACAAACAATTAAAATAATACCATAAAAACTTGAATTATTATTTAATTATAATTCAAAGATCTTCTCACGTTTAAGTCAAAAGCTTATTAAAGCTTTGTTTTTTAACTTAAGGTAAGCTTTTTTATTTTTATGGGGGATGAGTCAACAAGCAAGAGATCAAATCTTTTTCTCAATGCTTCCTTAGGTCATTACATGGAGGTTTGATAGGAAGAAACAAATAGAGATGCAAAGATTCATTATTTCCACCCCCACCACTTCCTAAGAATCAATTTAAATCAAACTTAACCTAACCTCAAACTTATGGTCATTGCAAATACTTCCCAACCCGACATATATATAAGAAGGCATTATAGATTAGCCAACCCCCTCCCCTTTTCTATGTCATTGGCTAATATCAAATACACTATCTATATATATATATGTAGAATTTCACCGCCCACCCAATATAAAAAGAAATGTTCATGTTTATTGGTAGTAAAATTTTTAAATTAAAATAAAATTATTAAAATGGCATAAATTTCTTCGAATATTTTTAAAAAATAAAAATTAATTTATAAAAAGAATATATGAGTTTTTTTTTTTTAATCTTGTTTATAGGATTAAAGAGTTTACTGACAAAATATAAAAAAATGAAGTCTTAAAAATTATCGAATAAAATATTAATATGGTTTTAATTTATAGAAATTCAGAGTAATTATATATATGTAGAAATATCTCAAGGCATCTTTGATTGACATCAATAATCTTTTAATGGTATGCCATATCCTTGATTGATTTGCTAGTGTTTGAAAAGGTGGGAAAGATGGGTTGTTTGGTAAAAGGGGAAACAAGATCCTCACATTTTATGAAAAATTTGCTACTACAAGAAACAAGGGAAAAAAATAAAATAAAAAGATGCCCCAAATCACACTCAATTTTGAAAAAGAAGATGCCAAATCTTCTATGAATAAGAGAGCTCATTCACACAAACATTGAATTTCTAATCTTTAAAGTTTATAAAAAGATAATTTTATCTCTTTATTAGTACGTAAGTATATTTATTTTACCTTAGATTCTACTTAAAAAAAAAAAAAAACTTCAAATATTTGTGTAAGACCTAATCCACTTATTTAACAAGTTCATTTGGTCGGCCATGACCTACACCTCTCTCTGATGTATGAGGCTATGACCCTATATGATCTCTTTATCAAATTCACAAAAAGGGAAAAATAAAAGGTAATTTATTCTTACTCTTTTTCATATTTTGTTTGTATCAAGTATGTGGTATTTGGATTATAATTACGTTTAGATCTATTTATGGTTCGTAATTCATTAAGTTTAATAAATTTAATTTTTATTAGGTTAGATTTGGATAGGAGTATATGTAATTCTATTAGAACTAAATTATTATTTAAATAATAAAAAAATTATTTAAATTTATTTATAAATATTAATCTTATTTTTTAATATTATTTTAAATAATATAATAGGCTTTCAAGTTGGCCAGACTTTGATAAAGGAAAAAATATTTTCTAGAGTCTAACTCAACTCAACCCATGAACACCCTGTAAAATCGATAGCGATGATGCCTACTACTACTATTATTATTATTATTATTATTATTATTATTATTAGAGCTGACAAAACTAATAGAAGTTACTAAACACGTCCAAACACTATTCAACCTAAACTGCATCTAATATGATAAAGATTAAGAAAAGTCAATAGCTTCGATTTATCCAACTCAAATCTAAAATGATACAATTTTGATTAACTTAAATCCAAAATAATTAAAACTTAATCGACTCAAAATAATTTAAAATTAAATTAATTTTATTTTAAAATTTAATAGTTTGAATTCAAAATGACTCGAACTCAATTATCATAATCTAAATAACTTGAAACATAATTATCATAATCAGACTAAACAATAACTCACTCAAGAAATTGGGTATCGAGTTAAATGGTTCAACTTTTGGATCAGTTGAATTAATGTTTAGTTACTAAAACTATATTAAAATAGTACAAATAAAGTTATAAAATATACATAAACATTTTTTTATTGTATAAACAAAAAATTATGATATAATAATTAAAATATACATTCATCATTTAAAAATTACAAAAGAAAAAGCTTACAAAAATTTTTCAATTCTTAGTTTTTTAAAATGTATTTATTTTAATATTTT
>JBBYHK010000016.1:2733315-2744856 GCA_038382065.1 Adansonia grandidieri | reverse complement strand
AATCTATTCAGCTAAAAGCTTGTCCAAAGATAAGTTAACCCTAAGTCATACAGGTAAACTATATAAAGTAGACTATTCTCTCAAACCCTAAGCTTAATTCAATAGCATATTTGGTTACTTAGTTATCTTACTCCTCCTTCTCCTTGCTAACTTTAGTATCAGAGTATGTTTTGGAGTACCAACTCTAACACCGTTTAATCTCTCGTCTTGTGGATTCCTTATTAGAGAACTTACTATCCATCACAAATATTTCAGTCTCTATTGTTTCATAAAAAATTGGCATTGTTTGTGCAAAAGATCTAAAAATCCAACGTCTCATGACCTGATTTGGCTTCAGCTGATTTGACGATATGAGATAATGATTCAACACGGCACAGATAAAGGGTTCCAACGACAGATGAAAACTCCATTTGAAAATATGAAGATAGAATGTCGCACTTCCAACAAAGGGCTGGAGACCTTCTATTGGTTGAAATTGAAACCTCTATCAGCTAGCCATTTTTAAATGGTCCCTATGTTAATATTACAAGGATGCTAGGCTACTGGGCCAAGATCCATGTCTTTAACCTTAATAAGCTCGTCAAAACTGCTTCCCACATCGCCAAACTGGCGCTCAACATTAGGAACCCGAGGGAACCTGATCAAAATTTGCGTCATGACCTCCTTCCATCCCAACTTCTTCGCTTATAACAAATATAGGGCGACCACTAGCAAACTAACCCCAAACAATAATCTCCCTAACTTGATGATTTAATTCCTGAACATTCTTTTCTAATCTACCCATTTTAATGATTGATTTAAGGAACATAGTATGGTAGATTTTAGCCATTCAACCCAAAACAAGGGAAAAGTGCAAAAACAAGATAAAAATGAAATCTTACCTAAATATTGGAGAAAGAGTGATAATGAAATAAACAAAGTCAAGAATCTCCCTTTCGATGGAAATGCAGTAAAGGAATTATAAACTTTAGTTGCAAAGAATAACAGAGAAGGTCAAGACAAATATAGTCAAAAGCAATATCGATCTTATGAAAAAGGATTGCAGTCTGAGAAAAGAACAAAATGAGAAGTGAAGGAAAAATCGTGAAATGGTGAAGTACCTTGGCTTTATGAAGAGTATGAACAGTTATGAAAACTTCTCAAGGAAGAAACCATTCATATAAATACCCTTCAATGCTCGAACTCAAAACGCCCACTAAGAAACATATGTCGAACAATGATTAGTAACTTCATTCAACCACATGCACAAACATTGTGCATACATGCAACTCGCTCATAACTGCAGGCAAGTATAACTTTTAAAATTCAACATTCAAAAATTGTTGGGTAAGCATAATGTAAATCATTAAAGCGCACTTTTGATCACCAAAAAAAAATAGAAATAAAAGGGCAACAAATTCCATTGTTCGTGCATGCCATATTAATCAACATAAGATTGCCAGTTTGTACAAATGACTGAATCTGGTCACTATATAACCATTCTCGGCCTTAGAGGGCAATTGTTACACTTTATATGTGGCAGCTCACATTTGTAAGCCAAAACAATCTGTGTAGATAAAAGTCCACCTAAGGATAAGTCAACCCGTGTAACCATAGGTCACATTGGTAAACTATATAAGGTAGAGTATTCTCTCAAAACCCTAAGCTTAATTCAATAGCACACTTAGTTACTTAGTTATCTTATTCCTTTTTCTCTTTACTAATTTAAGAATCAGAGTGCATTCAGGAGAACTAACTTCAGTGCCCTCTAGCCTCTCTTGTCTTGCAGATTCCTTATTGGAGAAACTACTAGCCATCTCATATATTTAACCTTCATTGTTGCATCAACATTCTCATATCTCATATTCCCATCTACATATCAAATAAGCTCCTTGCTTGCTCACTAAACCTATTCCCTAAGGTTTTTTCTTGACTTCTTTGAAAAAAATAAAACAAATATCGATTTTATTGTTTATGTCTTTGAAATTTTGGATTTTTAACTTTTTTGTTATAATTTATAAACTTATAATATACTTCTATATTGCTTACATTATTTTTAAATTTTTCTTTTTTTTTTAAATTATTTAATATCCTGAAGTAATCAAATCGGTTGTTTAACATATTCAATCGCCAGTTTAGTTTTTTACTCCTTGAAAAAGTCCAAGCGATTTGAAAGTATGAACTGTATAAGGAAGACAAAGGAAAAGCAAAAGTTGACACGAAATGTGATAGCTTTGAACATATTTATCTCTAAGTTAACTAATAATATCTGCCATTCTTTAAAATGCTTTGCTATGCTAGCCGGAACAAATGGGATAATAACTTTTGAAAGGTATTCGATAAATTGAAAAATACCTTTACTTCCCTTTTGCTAGCAAGTCTCATTCTAGGAGAGTACTTACTTATTTACTCGAATTACCTTAAACAAGACAATGGGTTGCATTTTGAGTCAGGGAAGAGCAACACTATTAAACACCTATATACTATGTTTGTTGAGCAGTATAAAATGGATGGATAAACTACACGAGATTGGAAAAAAAGTTTCCTTTGTCCTCGTTGCAGTAGCACATTGATTAAAGCAATATTTTCCAAGCACAATGCATCACAGTGTTGATTAACCAACCACCAAAAGAAGTCTTGCACAAGATCAACACTTTTGGAAGAATGGTGGAGTGCCGTAACATTTCGAACGCAAATCTAGCATCCTAGCTGGAAAAATGTAATCTAATATGGAATTAGGACTAGGTCAACAAAACAAGTTGCTCGTCCAATTTTTACACAAGGCTATTACAAAATAGCTACAAAATCAAGGTCACCTAAAACTTCGAAAGTAGGGTTTAGGGCCTAAAAGGATGTTTGAGATCGGCCCGAATAAAATTAGATGTTCACATGGAGCATAAAATTCAACGAGTTTGGTATTAAATATAAGCCAAGAAAGGTTGCTAAGCTTTCACTACGTAACTTACAATATTAGCAGTCCAACACTAAAACCTTGAATTTTAAATCGTATTTTCATTACCCAATAGTTTCTACTCTCTAGAGCCTCCTCTTTCTTTCTTGATTATTCACTTACTTAAATAACAGTGTGTGCCTCAAAGTCCATGCTATTTATAGATCTTTCTTACTCTTAAAAACTGTTTTCAAACCCTTCACCTATGATGTATAGAATTATTAACAAATTTGAAAATGAAAAATCACAAATATGAAAGAGGCAGGTTTCAATCTTTTTATCCAATCTAACTAGAGCTGTCTATGGATCGAATTACCTACCTAATTTGATAGGTTCGATTTTATATTGAATAAGATTTTCATATATTTGAACAAGATTAATTCGATTTAAATTATTATTTAAATAATAAAAATATTTTATTAAAATTTTAATTTTAAAATATATAAATATTAACATAAAAATAATATTTTAATATTATTATAGTTAACAAAGTAAACTCATCTGAATTCGACCTAATATTAACCTAAACAAAGAAAAAAATTAGTCGTGGATGGATAATTCAAACCTAAATTATTATTTAAATAATAAAATTTTTTATTAAAATTTAAATTTTAAAATATATAAATATTAATCTAAAAATAATATTTTAATATTATTATAGTTAACAAGGTAGACTTATCTGAGTTGGGCCTGATATTAAACTAAACAAAGAAAAAAAAATTGATTGTGGATGGCTAATTCAAGCCAGCCGCCGGTTCGTTTTTGTATTGGTTGTGTACGAAAGTGGATAATTCCAGCTTCCAAGGAACACTAACTTGACCAGTTTTCCTTTATGGTCAAGTAACTCACCTACAGTTCCGCCAAACCATTCCCGCTATGAACGCTCTGTCTATCCCCACACTTCCGTCTCTTTTCGCAGCCGCCAAACACTCCCAAATTCCTCACTTCCGCTCCATTCCTCAACAATCCCTACCTTTCTTTCCCCCCAAATCCATTCTCTCTACACTTTCCTTTCGTCTCTCTTTCAAATCCCGACGCTCTCCTTTCTCCGCTGAACCCCAACTCTCCGACGCTGACGAAGAAGAAGATGACGAAGATGACGACGACGATGATTTTGAAGCTGCCGATGAATACGATAAATACGAAGACGTTTCGGGTGAAGTTTCCGATGATGTTCAACAGAGTGAAGACGAAGAGGAAATCTCCGTGGATTCATCGAATCAGCCGAAAGAATTCACGTGGCAACGAGTTGAAAGGCTCTACAAGCTAGTTAGGGAATTCGGGGAGGAAATGATTGACGTTGATTCACTCGCTGATGTTTACGATTTTCGCATTGATAAATTTCAGGTTCTTTATTGTCAATTTTTTCCTTTTATCTTCTACTTATTTAAAAAAAAATGAAAATTAAAGTTTAATGATATTGCCTTTTGTTTTGAAGAGAATGGCGATAGAAGCAGTTTTAAGGGGTTCATCGGTGGTGGTTTCAGCGCCAACGAGTAGCGGAAAGACTTTAATTGCGGAAGCTGCTGCCGTGGCGACTGTAGCCAGGGGAAGGAGGTTATTGTATACAACTCCGCTTAAGGCATTATCCAATCAGAAGTTTCGACAGTTTAGGTAATTAAAGCTATTTTCCTCCACTCTCAACATGCATAATGAACTACAGTTTTCATTTTCTATTATCTTTTTTTTTTAAATTTAAATATTCATAAGTTTGAGAATGATTTTGGGTTGAAACATGCTATTATTGCATTCAGTTTTAAAACTTCACCATAATTGTGGGGTACATGTGGCCTCCAAATAACTATAACGCAGGCCCTGCCACTATGGATGGTGGGGATTGGATCATCATGACATTGTAGTGAAAATAATTATAGGTGATATATGAATCCTTTGAGCTAATATAGTGATCTTTGTTGTTTTAGGGAGACATTTGGGGATAATAACGTTGGTCTTCTCACAGGAGATTCTGCTGTCAACAAGGATGCTTCGGTTTTAGTCTTGACTACAGAGATTCTGCGCAACATGTTGTATAATAGGTAATCCAGTTAACATTTTCACGAATTTTGCGGTATGAGTGGTGGAAGTATTGTATTTGGTCTTGGCAAAGCTTTATTCATGTCTTTTGTGCTTTTTTTACGTGAATGGCGCCATATACCTAATGCATATTAATTTGTCATTGGTTACATACTTAAATGTATTATTAAATACTGTGTATCACTTTTGCAACTTGTTGTAGCAGTTTCTACCCTCCACTGACAGGTTATTGGCTGCCTACTGTTTATTGCGTTCTAGGAAGAAATCTGGTCTATGTATTTCATGTCTTATAAATGTTTCATTTGCAGCCTCCGTAAGTTTCCTTCTTAAGGCTTTTGTAAATTGCTGAAATTAAGCATGTCAGTTTTTGTGTCTGCTGATGCAGTGTTGGAATGGCTGCTTCCTGGAGTGGTCTTTTCCATGTTGACGCGATTGTTCTCGATGAGGTTCATTATTTAAGTGATATATCTCGGGGTACTGTGTGGGAGGAGATAGTGAGTATATTTGATTTTTGAAACTCGTTTATTTCTGGATTGTCAATGGTTAATATACTTTCACCAAGTTCTGGAAAATTTTTAGGTGATTTATTGCCCGAAAGAAGTTCAACTTATATGTCTGTCAGCGACAGTTGCAAATCCAGATGAGCTAGCTGGTTGGATTGGTCAGGTAGTGTTCCTTGTCATATCATATCGTATGTTCCAGCACTGATATTAATTCAGATCTTTGAGAGTGGTTATGATATGTACTATATGATTCTGTCTGTATCTTTCTTTGCCTTCGTTCATCTGTCCTGCACTATTGGGTTCGGGAACTCAAAATGGATATTATGGTGAAGTGTCCAGTCTTGGTCGTGGAGGTATTTACTGGCAACAGCATGATTTCTACATTGCTTCTTTTCTGCATATTGGCTGTTTCTCCATGACCAAATTTATTTCTTTGTTGTACTACTTGCTGCACTGCTTGATGTACCTTTCTTCTCATAGCTTGATTATTAAACAAAGATCACGCGCAATATATTGTCTGGTCATGCATAAACTCATGGGGCTCAGCGGTGTTAATTTGACGTCCAAATTTAATGTTTACATGCTGGGCTTGGCATTCTATTCCAAGATGAGTTTTTTCAGAAGTGCGATAGACTTTATGTTCTACTCTTAGTTCTGTAAGAGGTTTTTCATCAAGAATGTTATATTTGTTTTAGACTCCATGAGTTAAACTTTATTTATTTTTTATTTTGGTGGAAGGCGGATTTGAACCTGGCATTTTGACCAGGGGGGGTGCGCACCTACCATCATGCCAAATGCTCAGGAAACTTGTTTTATTCTGCTGTCAGCTTAAGTTAACTGAGCCTTAATCCCAAAGTTGCTTGTTGTTTTCTCAAAGAAAATTCCAAAAATATTTCTTTATAAGAGAAAAAGGTGGGGATGTACTGGTGTTTAGATGAGATATCTCTTTTTGGCATTCGTAACTTACTTTGCTGAAAAGATGTTGTCACTGTTAAGTGTCTTTTTGGATGATTGTGAGTTTTGAGTCTTTGAGGGTGTGGTGTAGAAGGTGGAGGGGGCCTCAACATGGACTTACAAGGATGGAACATGGTCAAAGGATGCCGGAGGTGGACCTTCGGCGTGTGCTTTGATGCTCAACTCAGTATTTGAAGGAGGAGAGTTAAGATTGCAGAGTAGGAGAGAGGAGAGTGTCTGTATGTAGGGGCTTCCCTTGGGTGAGCTCTGGAGAGGAATATTTATACCTATTAAGAATAACTTGCCAGGTGCTATGTGTCGCCTCTTGATTGGGGTAGGTCGTCAATGCTATGGGCGACCTCTCCTTGGGGTCTGAGCCCGCATGGTCTTTACCTTGTCAAGCAATGTCTCTTTCATGTTAGGCGACTTGACCAATGAGAGGCTGAGGGGCGACCACATTACATGGGTTGTTGGGCTTTTGCTGATAAGCCCCCGTCCTGGGTCGTATGTCTGGTGGGCTTAGCAGGCGTACCAATCACCATGAGTAAGAACTCAGTTTTGGATTATTCATGTTATGAATGTCCATGTCTTGAGTTTCAGTTAATCTTTTGCTTTTGATATTTCTCATTAGTAAATGACTAAATGGTATTGGAGCTAGTTCCTATTTAATAAATCCTTTATTTGCATCTTTGCTGTCTTTGTTTGACTCACCCCTTAGAAAATTGTATTTATGCTACAGTTGAAGGGCTTTTTTGCTTCATATTCCAATTCAGATTGGTATGCACGTTGAATGTGCACAAAGATTTGAAATCCTTTCTCTCTGTGTGATCTTCCATTCACTTACGCATAATTATTGTGCTGGCTTTTATCTTTGAATTATAATATACAAGCCTATGAGATTATTGATTTCCCCCCTTAACCTCCTCTTGTTTCTAGATTCATGGTAAAACGGAGCTGGTAACATCATCATGGCGTCCTGTTCCATTGACTTGGCACTTCTCAACAAAGACTTCGTTATTGCCGCTTCTTAATGAAAAAGGAACACACATGAATAGGTATTCCAATAGAAACTGCTAGCCTTATGGACCTTCTTAGGGGGGAATTTATATGCAGGAGAAACATATGGCTGTGTAGGTGTGAGATTATGGGTACTTGGCATGTGTATCTGTTGTTATTTAATTTGCATATTTTTGGGGTAAGATTAGCACTGCTCATTGCACATTTACTAGAATACTTTGCTTAAATTAGCCTATTGTTTCTATAATAATAATTTGAAAGGGGTAATCTGGGTGACCCCTTACATTATGGAATCAATATTATCCTGTTTATTCTCTGTTTAATTGTTGATATTTTTTTACCATACCCACACACTCAGGCATATCCTGTTTGTTCTCTGGTTAATTGTTTGTTGCCATTTTTACAATACGCAGACTCACATGCATGCATATACAATAACATAGTTTAGACATTCTGTGGTCTCTCTGTGCGAAATGAAATTTGATAGAATTTCATAACTATATTTTGGGAAATGAAAGTTGATAAAAATGAAATCGTATTGTATCCTTTCTGCTAAATGAACATTAATGGAATTACATAATGGCATCTTATCAATGGTTATGTTCTGTAATTTGGTAATAAAGTACACATATTTGCTTGCAAGTTATAGCTTTCTGTTTCCAATTATTAACTTAGAGCAATGTGAATGTTGTTGAATTTTTTCATGCTTTTAAATTATAAATTCATTGAGTGCTTTCTTCTTTAGATGATATTTTGCGTTGTATCACACCTTTCTGTTAGTAATTCTAACAAGGTTTCAGTTTCTTTTGGAATTTGGAACAGGAAGCTGTCACTCAATTATTTACAACTTTCTGCTTCAGGAGTTAAATCATACGGGGATGATGGATCTAGAAGAAGGAATTCACGAAGACGCAGAAGAAATGGGAGCCTCGATAGTATGGTTGGCTTGTCTGAGCAGCCTCTTTCGAAGAATGACAAAAACATGATTCGCCGTTCACAGGTATAGTTTCGTGATTTTATTCTTTGGTTGTGATTGATGTAATTAAAGGATAATTTCCAGTGTATCCTTTTTCCTGATTAATTTTTCTAATAAAAGAAATTATTTTTGGAATACTCAATAATTTTCAGGTTCCTCAAGTTGTTGACACACTATGGCATCTCAAAGCAAAGGACATGCTTCCAGCAATTTGGTTTATTTTTAATAGGAGAGGTTGTGATGCAGCTGTGCAGTATGTGGAAGATTGCAGCCTTTTGGATGAGTGTGAGATGAGCGAGGTAGAACTCGCATTGAAGAGGTTTCGAATTCAGTATCCCGATGCTGTGAGGGAGACTGCAGTGAAAGGACTTATTAGAGGGGTTGCTGCACATCACGCTGGTTGTCTTCCACTATGGAAATCATTTGTAGAGGAGCTTTTTCAGCGAGGACTTGTTAAGGTTGTCTTTGCTACTGAGACCCTTGCAGCTGGAATCAACATGCCTGCTCGGACGGCTGTTATTTCATCTCTTAGCAAAAGGACAAGCACCGGACGTATCCAATTAAGCCCTAATGAATTGCTTCAAATGGCGGGGCGTGCCGGACGTAGAGGCATAGATGAAAGGGGCCATGTTGTGATAGTGCAGACTCCTTATGAAGGTGCCGAAGAGTGCTGCAAGCTTCTATTTTCCGGAGTTGAACCCCTTGTATCACAATTCACTGCTTCATATGGAATGGTGTTGAATCTTTTGGGAGGCGCAAAAGTCACTCGTAGGTCAAATGACTCGGATGAAACAAATACCTTACGAGCAAAGAGAACTTTGGAAGAGGCAAGGAAGTTAGTTGAGCAAAGTTTCGGAAACTACTTGGGAAGCAATGTAATGCTTGCTGCAAAAGAGGAGCTTGCTAAAATACAGAAGGAGATCGAAGAGCTGACTGATGAAATTACCGATGATGCTATAGATAGAAAGAGCCGGAAACTTCTATCAGATGCAGCATATAAGGAGATTGCTGATTTACAAGAGGAATTAAGGGCAGAAAAACGCCTCAGGACTGAATTCCGAAGAAGGATGGAGTTGAGAAGATTTTCTGCTCTGAAACCGCTCCTGAAGGAATTCGAAAATGGACATCTACCCTTCATTTGCTTGCAGTATAAGGATTCTGAAGGGGCTGAAAACTTAGTTCCTGCTGTTTATCTTGGGAAGGTTGATTCACTTGATGGGTCAAAACTTAAGGAGATGGTCTCTATCGATGATTCATTTGCACTGAGCAGTGTTGGAACTGAGTTGAATGCTGGTGAGTCTGACTCTCATCAAGATGTTGAACCAACTTACTATGTGGCCCTTGGTTCAGATAATTCCTGGTATCTGTTTACGGAAAAGTGGATTAAAACTGTTTATAGCAGTGGCTTTCCTGATGTTGCTTTAACTTATGGGGAGGCTTTGCCCCGTCAAATAATGAGGACACTTCTTGATAAAGAGGAAATGCAGTGGGGGAAACTCGCAGACTCTGAGCTTGGTGGTTTATGGTACATGGAAGGATCTCTAGAGACTTGGTCTTGGAGTCTAAATGTGCCGGTTTTGAGTAGTCTTTCTGAAAGCGACGAAATGTTATATATGTCACAAGAATACATTGAATCCGTAGACCAATACAAAGAACAAAGGAACAAAGTAGCACGGTTGAAGAAAAAGATAGCCCGTACAGCAGGCTTCAGAGAATATAAAAAGATCTTGGAGACGGCTAAGTTTACCGAGGAAAAGATAAAACGGTTGAAAGCTCGATCAAATCACTTGATCAATAGAATGGAGCAAATCGAACCATCTGGTTGGAAGGAGTTTCTGCAAATCAGCAATGTCATTCATGAAACAAGGGCATTAGACATCAATACGCATGTAATATTCCCTCTTGGTGAAACGGCAGCTGGAATACGAGGAGAAAATGAACTATGGCTGGCAATGGTACTTCGAAACAAAATCTTGCTCGAGTTAAAGCCTGCACAACTCGCTGCCGTCTGCGCGGGTTTAGTTTCCGAGGGAATCAAGGTACGTGCTTGGAAAAACAATAATTACATATATGAATCTTCCTCTACTGTCTTGAATGTCATTAGTTTATTAGATGAACAAAGAAACTCTTTTCTGCAACTTCAAGAGAAACATGGGGTAGAGATACCTTGCTGTTTAGATAGCCAGTTTTCGGGAATGGTCGAAGCCTGGGCTTCCGGGCTATCGTGGAGGGAACTGATGATGGATTGTGCAATGGACGAGGGCGATTTAGCTCGACTTTTACGAAGAACGATTGACCTTTTAGCTCAGATACCTAAATTGCCTGATATTGATCCGTTGCTGCAAAAAAATGCAACAACTGCATCGGATGTCATGGACCGTCCTCCCATAAGCGAGCTCACTGGATAAAGTTCCTTCGCAATAAACCCTGTCAATTGGGTATATTTGTTCAACTTTTCGTAATTTGTTGTATATTTATTTATTTTCTTAATATGATATAATTATCAACAAAATTGTATGATTATTGTGGATTTTTTTTTAACTTACAAAACAGACTACAGGTTGGGGATAACTACGAGGATGACCGCATAAATCAATTAAGTTAATTTTCGGACTTGTAAGAGAGCTCAATGGGAGTCCTGCATAATTTTTATGGTAAAATTAATAGAAACAAAGTGTTAAAAAGTTAAAAAAACACACTTTAGTATGACGGCAACGACTAATAAAAGATGGAATATTTGATGCTATTGGATTTGATTTTTGTGATAATATTTTGGATTCATGTAGGTACTCTCTGATATTCAATTCTAAAATTCAATTTTGCTTTGGTTTGGATAATATTGAATATTTGAATTTGTTATATAAATTTACTTGTACGGAGAAAAAATTTGAATATTTGAATTGAATATTTATTTACATAATTAATTTTCATTTATTTTTATTTTTTTATTTTTAAAAAAATTGATTTAATGAATTTAGATATTTAACGGATTTAGATTTTTAAAGAATATTATTATTTAAGTCGGAAGTGAATTCAGATAATAATATTCAATAATAAATGAATTTATCTATCATGCAAATTAAATGAATTTAAATTTAAATATTTTAAAAGTTATTGATATTCAATTC
>JBBYHK010000016.1:2660017-2681345 GCA_038382065.1 Adansonia grandidieri | reverse complement strand
ACATACTTTCGAATATAAATAAAAACTAAAAATTAGTCACGTACTTTCGAATATAAATAAAACCTAAAACTTATAAATTGTGAGTCGTAATACGAAATCACCATATCACATGGCGATTTCTGAAAACAAAAAAAAAAACAAAAAAAAAAACCAAAAATTGAAAAAAAAAAAGTAATGCATGGTGGGAAGTCGCCATGTGATATGGCGATTTTTCAATTGTTCTCTCCAAAATCAGACTCCGGTGACCGGATTTTACAATTGATTTTAAATTAGTTGAGAAATCGCCATCTGATTTGGCGATTTCTCAACTAAATTAAGAAATCATCATTTGAAATGGCGATTTTTCAATTAAATTAAAAATTGGCCTATTTCGGTAAATAATCTGATTTTGGCCTATTTTCGTAAATAAAAAAATATACATTATTTGTATAAAAAAGCCTAGCTTAATTTACTAATTATATTTCATTTTTATGAAAAATAAAAAAAATATATCTAGACAAAAAAATTAAAAATTGGTTTAAAAGTAATTAAATAAGCAAAAATTGAAAAAAAATCAAATTCTTATATTAATTGGGTATGGATTGATACGTATTGGTATTGATTGGTACAATCAGTACAAGTTAGTACTACAGATAAAAAAAATTAAAACAGTACGATATTGGTACAATTAGTTTTTACCTTAAAATTGGTACGATATTATTTTTTTGTTTTGATTTTGAAATAATTTTATTAATTGAGTTAAGGTCTGTTTGGATGGACAATGAGATTGACTCCGATGAGATTAAATATAGTGATGACGATGAAATTCGTTACTATAGTGATGAAATTAAAATCCGTGATAAGACATGTGGTTGAATTTAATTGTAATAATGGTAGTACGATGAGAATAAAAAATTATCATTGAAAATATTCAATTAAAATAGATGTATACAAACAAAAAATAATTAAAAATATATTTATATTAAATAAAAAATATAAATAAAATTATATTTATATTGAATAATAATTAAAAATTAGTAAATTATATTTATATTAAAAAATAAAATATTAAAATTATATTTATATTAAATCATAAAATATATATTAAAAATTAAAAATTATATTTATATTTATATTATATAATTATTAAATATTATTTATATTAAAGTATAATTTAATAAAAATAAATAAAAATAGGTAAAAGGAGAATTTCACCTATTGTTACCCCCGCGAAGACTTCAATCAATGCACTAGAGCCCTGCCTTTCTAGTGAAACCGGAGAGGTTGATGAGAGCTAATCCTCCCATTGAAGGATGTGTTGGTTGGAGGAAATCTCCCCAAAAAAACGATTTCTTAGTGTCATTTAACTAATGACAACAACTCAAGGTTTTATATATTAGAATTAGAATTGGTTACACCAAGACCTATCAATAGGTCAAATTAGTAGTCGGTACAAGTTTTACTTTGGACAAAATTTTTATAAATTTATATTGATTTAAATTACTATTTAATAATAAAAATAATATTTTTATTTAAATTTAATAATAAAAATATATAAATATGAATTAAAATAATATTTTAATAATATAAGTAATATAGAAAAAAATTTAAATGTTTTGAACTTTAATTGACTAAGTTTAGCTCTTGAATAGATTTAATCATACTGATAAAAGAAAAAAATTATATAAAGTAGTTTTTCTAAAAAAAAGGAATTCATAAAGAAATCTATTTTTATTTTAAAATAATATTATATAAACATATTTAAAATATATTAATAACCATTTTTATTAATTAAAATCATATTTTCTAATTAATTTTACCAACATATTATATACAAAACCCAAGTTAACCACTTTATGGTTAGTATACATAAGATAAAATATAAATAAATATTATTTTTTATTCTTTTATTTTTCTTATTTTAAAAAATAATACTTAATAAATTTTTTTTTTAATAAATTTTTTTTTTTTTACCTTAATACTTTTCATTGTAGGGAAATAGGTTCCCTCTCCATCTTTTCCCCTTTGCCGCCCGACTAGGATCTCCCTCCACCTCCCGCTCGCCAGAGCAGCTACTCAACTTTTCCCTTGACGTCAGCGAGCTTCCTTGATTTCGTTTTTCTCTTACTCTCCTGCCTGCCTTATATCAACGCCCGGTGAGATGTATATATACATATATTTGTTTGATTCGTATTGTTCTATGATGGTGGTTGTGTGTGTGTGTATATATATGATTGATTCCTTTTTCTTGGCTTTTGGATAATAAATAAGTTGTTTTCACTGTGCTAGAAAGCTCCGAAAATGATCTTATAAAACTTTCCAGATGGTTAAACTATTGTGTTGGAAATTTTCCTAATCATAGCTCTGGGTTTAAAAAGTATTTGCCTCATCTTGATGCTGCAAGTACCAAAAGCATTGGGGGAAAAAAAAAAAAACCCTAATCTGCTCCCTCATCGATGCCGCCTTCTGTCTCCCTCTGTTTGCTTTGAAGAAAACCCTAACCTCCCTCTGTCTGGCGTCAGCTTCGTACCCCTCCTCCTCCAATCCCCCAACCCTAAACCTCCTAATCTCCCCGTTTTGACTGCGAATCCGATGTCATTCTATTTTTGTTTGTCACTGTTGACTTGTGAATAGATTTAGTAACTACTTAATAGTTCTAATTTTTTTTTTTTTTTAAGAAGTGAGATTGGTTCAAATTCTAATTTATAAGGTTGTTTAGACTTGTAACTGAGAAAACTTAAAATTTAGAGGTTGAAAGATACTTCCATCTTTTAAAAACGCAGGAACCTTATGCACAAACAGACAATTTACTGTCGATTCTGCTAGGCGATATCATGATTCAGATGTTTGTCAATTCATGTTGTTTCTACCGATTTTATCAAACTGGATCTCAATGGATGTATTTGAGCTCACTCTCTCTCTCTCTCTCACTCTCTCTAGATAAATGGAGGAATCTGAGAAAAGAAAGGAAAGGTTGAAAGCTATGCGCATAGAAGCTGATCATGCCGAAGTGTCTAGTGATGTTGAAACTTCTGCAATGCCTGGTTGCCTTTCTAATCCATTGAGTGAGACATCGTCAAGTTTGACTCTGCAGGATGACTTCTGTACAGCTCCACGCTTTGACTACTATACTGACCCAATGGCTGCATTTTCTGCTAACAAGAAGAGGGGCAACGCCAATAATCAGACTATGCAAAAATCTTTTACATCTTCAACTACTGGTGGCTGGCCTACGGCAAGGCCTTCATCATCCCATCCGGGTAATCTGTTTTCCTACTGTTATTATCTATATAAACATGATATTGATCTATTAAACTGCTTCTTAAGTCAAAGCATGCAATAATGCATGTTCTCCTCCTAGTGCCCTTCCCACCTCCCCTTTCTTTATCCTGCCCATCGCTTAGAACTTTCTTCTTATCAGAAGTTGCCACGATTAGCAATTTCAGAAGTTCTGTGTATATTCTGCAAATGTAAATATATTTTTCCCTCAATATCTTTTAAAGAAACTTTAGATATGAATGGTCATAAGAGGGATATTATAAAAGCCTAATATGATTTGTACTGAGCTGATCATTTGTGAAAGAGTTATTGATTAAAACCAGTTGAATGAAATTTCTCTAATAACATAAATTGCTACTCTCTTTGTTTTCCCAATAAATTGACCAGTTTATTCCGAGTTGGGAGGACCAAGGAACTTTGATCAGGGTGTATACAAACAAGGTCTGTATAGCCCTAGAATAACAAGTCCTTCACTCATGCATCAGGGTCATTCTGATGCTTGGAATGGATCGCAGGCCACTGCTAATTATTATAACTTTGTTTCTGATGGAAGCCCGAGAGGAATGTTTGGTACTCCTCCCATGCATCCTGGAACTTCTCATAGGGTCTGGAATCCCTCTAATACATCAAGGTATGGTAATTTGCCTAGCCTTGGCTTTTCTCCAGCAGAGAGCCGTAATTTCAGTTATGGAACAGCCAGGCCTCAAATGTTTGGTAATCCAACCCTTGATCAAGGACCTGGAGGTAATCCTGGTTTCAGTTCAGGAAGAGGCAGGGGTTGTGGATACAGTGGCAGCAGCGGTCCTGGTATAGGAAGGAGTGGTGGACGAGGGCAAGGGTTTCATGGTCGTAGCTCAGCCTCAAGCAGGAGATTAGGGCCAGAGTGTTTCTTTGATGAATCCATGTTGGAAGACCCGTGGCAGCATCTAAAACCTATTCCATGGAGAAGACAAGAAGCTGGAATGGATAGTTTGAGTACTCCAGGCACTTCAAATTCCTGGCTTCCAAAATCCATTGGCATAAAAAGGGCAAAAGTTTCAGAGGCTTCTAACAAGTTTAATTCTCAATCAAGTCTTGCAGAGTACCTTGCTGCCTCATTCAACAAAGCTGTTGAGGATACACAAAATGCATGAATGTTGCTCAAATATCCGAGAACAGCCAAATTTACTGGCAATGGATGGCCATGTCGAAGAGATCAGTCATGACCATTTAGCTGATAATTAGATTCCAATCTTGATGCTTGAGGATGGGGCTGGCTGAAGGCCAGGAGGAGTTTCCAACCACTTGCAGAATATACATATTTATGTATACTGGGTTACACAATGAGAGAGTTTTCTCCCATTCTCATGAATCTCCCCTGGCTTATATCGGTATTCAAATTCAAAACTTTCAAGATGAAGTTTTAAATTCTACTGTAACTGATGATATATATTCTCAGTATAGCTGTGAGAAAGTACTACAATCATCAGAGCAAAGATTGTATCAATTTTAAGGCAGGCGGATGTATCTGGTTTATATTTTGCAGAGTATCTGATTCTAGTAAAATAGATGCATGAGTTATTTATAACGGTAACAAAAGTTGCTTTTGACTGTTAAATATATATAGGCCCTCACGTTTGTCCATTTTTAGTCCATTAGAATGTAGATGGTATCATGTCTTTTGGTCCATTGGAAGTGCTGAATCCAGGAAAGCAGCTAGAACGTGGATTGGTTTGATTTCTTCTGAAATTTTGATTTGTACTTATAATTAGACCTGCATGCAAGCCGAAAAAAGACCTGCATACTGGCCAAAGAAAGACCTGCGTACGAGGGTTGCCTATTGCGCTCAAGGACTTCCGCAATATTTGGGAGACTTCGAATATTAGATTTTGGACTAAACATTTTATTATTATCATTTTGTTACTAGACTCATTTTATTATTTCTTTTAAGAAGAATGGATTTTTCTTTTAACAAAAATTAAATTTTTTTAAAGAAGGATTGAATTTTTTTTTTTTAAAGAAAGATAAACTTTGTGTATAAATTTAAAAGGTCCGTATTGACTTATACAGGGTTGACCATGGTGTGAGGTAGGGGCGAAGATTACCTTATTCTTTCCATGTTGAATACATCCGTATCTACTCTACAATGCTCCACTTTGCTTCTTTACTAATAATTTTTAATTTTATATTGTAATAAAATATTATAATTTATTTATAAACAGAATTTTAGTATATATAATTCTTTAGACTTTAGTATGCAATATATATAAAGTATATAATATCAGCACATATATATAAAGCACATGTATAATTAGTATATATATATATATATATCATTTTAGTATATATATCTAATATATATACTAAAAATATAAAAGGGATATAAAATACTTTAACTGGTAAAATATTAATTTTAAGAAGTGGAACGAAATGGAGTAGAGTAAGCATTTGCCAAAACCGTCTCACTCCACCCCAACTCCACCTTTTTTTTTTCGTTAAATCCCATTCCGAGCAAATCGTTGCGAAATCCATGGATTATATTAAGTTTTATCTTCCTTAGATGTGGTTAATGCTGACAGTATATTGGGTCAAGTGTAGACAATTTTTTATTATTTTAAATAAATTAATAACCTTATTTTAAAAAGTTTGGTGATAAAGAAATTTATTAAAACTGAAAAAATAAAAAGAATGATAGAAATAAAGAAATAAATAAAAATAAATAAAATGAGGGTACTTAATATTTAAAGTTAAATTTAAATAAATATAAATTTGATTACTAACATTAGTTATTTTTTATTGAAATAAAATGAAAATTTTAAGTTAATATATGTAATTTTATTTTTAATAAAATAAAAATAATAATTAATTATATTTTTGTGCTTTAGTTCTCTTTATTTTACTTATACTAAGCCCTATTAAAATTATATTATGAAATAATTATACTGAAAAGCTTTGTTTATAATTTTCCAATCTTATAAAGTTATTGTTCTTAATTTTTATAGATTTTGATATATTCATACATTTGCTCATGTTAATGCTATTATTTTTTATTGTACTATGTTTTAGTTATTTTTGTATCATGTCCAAACTGTCAAGTCTAATTTGGATTATTCAAATAACTATCAATTTAATGTTACTTCCATTTTTTATGAATTTCAACAAGTTCTTATTTTAGTTATTTTTTCATGTTGTGCTCATGTTCCTATGTGACACTATTCAAATAACTTTTAATTTTGTGCTATCTGTCATATAATGATTGATTCTTTATTTTCTTAAAAAAATAAGAACATATTAATTTTTTATTTTATATTATTCTATAAAAAATTATTATATTAATAAATTATCAATAAAAATTAAAAAATTAAATAATAATATGAGATCGATTGATGTAAGTAATTTTTTTAAAAAACTTTGAGTGTTGAATTAAAAGAAAAAAATATTATAATGATTAAATAGTAAAAAAAAAAAAAACTATGTTAAATAATATTATAAGTATGGTAAATAAGATTATGTTATAAGTTATGAATTATTGGATGAGTTTTTAGGTTTATATTTTATTATTTCTTATTTCTTAGTATGAAATAAATAATGAATATAAATATAATATAAATGAATTAAATTTTAATATCATTTTCTTTTTATACATATAATGTAGATATTGTTCGCGAATAATGGCTCAAATTCATGCACTCATATTATATTTATATTCTTTTATATCTATATTTTACTTTAAAAATTCTCTTCAAGGGAATAATAAAATCAAAGCAATGCAAGGATTTAATTTACTATTATCAAACATACATCTAAAACGAGCTACACAAAAAGACTTAATCAAAACACTAGACCTTTTTTTAAAGTCAAGTAGTCAAATTTATTTCATTGCTTTCCTACTTAGACAAAAAACAACAAACCAAATGACATTTAAAAAGAAAATACAAAAGAAAGAAAAAATGAAAGGAAAGGAAAAATAAATAGGAAGAGAGAAAAAGTAAAAAAAGGAAGAAAAGTCTGTCCCCTCCATTTGATCTTGTTAAGAAGAAAAGAGAGAGAAAGAAAAAAAAAAGAATAAAGAGACCAGAAAAAATCGAGATTGTTCTGAGAGATTGAAACAATGAGTTATAAATTGATTATTTGTTTTTATTTTTTTCACACAGTTTTTTTTCCAAAATTTTCACAGGTTTTTAATAACTCTATAAATTGGAGTCATTTAGTCTTATTATATCTATTAAACTAGCTAAGTCTGAGAGGATTTTAATTATATTTAATTAATGAAAAATTATCTAGTATACCGATGGTGGAGTTTATTAATTCCACAAGTAGGGTTAAGTAGCTTTCACATATCTCATTTATTTATTTATTTTAAATATACAAAAAAACACTTGGTAGCCTTTTAACTTTGCTTATGGAGTTAAAAAACTCTACCGTCGGTGTACTAAATACTTATTCTTAATTAATTTTTGGTTTATTTCACATTAATTTTATATATTTAATATATTTAAATTATATAATTATTTAATATTTTTGTATTTATGTAGGTCAAATCCTGAAGGAGTTTTTAAAAGTGAAATAAGTTAATCAAGAAGAAAATTAGACTTAGTTTGGCAACTTTATTCAAGCTAGTTATATGTCAAGTTTTCTTTTTCTTTTTTAAGGCTCTAGCTATATATGGACTCTTTAGGTTAGATATAAGATGTAAGTAGTAGAAAAAGGCAATTGCTCTTACTTTCTGGGGGAAGGGAATAATAATAAGAAGAATTCATTCCTCTTCATAGTGGATCAGCTATAGTTGTGATTTTCTTTCACCAACGCGTAATGTTGACATTGTGATTCGACAGCTTGGAATTCCATTACGATACAACCATTATGTTGCGTAACAACTGCATTTTAGTACTATGCTTCTCATTGGAGAGAAAAAAAAGGAAAACCTTGCTAACTCTGTCTTCTTTGTAGCAGTAGCAGCAAAAGAAAAGAGCGGCTACAAAAGTAGACAACTTTAACAGCCTACCTAAGAAGTAGGACTGAGCAGTCGGTCGGTTCAGTTAATTCAATCAGAAAAAATCAAAAATTGATTTAACCAAATTAGTCAAAGGAACCGGCCAAACCGACCGATTTTTATAAATAAAACTAAACTAACTGAATCGACCAAATTTTGGTCGGTTTGGTTGTTTAATTCGGTTAAAATGGTTTAAAATGATAATTTATCCAAACTAGCATATAAATAGACCAATACTACCTACAAATGGAACATATATTAAAATAATACAAAAGCAATATTACTTATAATTTAAGCTTTAAATTAAAAGGAGTTAAAATGGTTTACACAAGCAACATAGATTCAAACTAGCCTATACATGAAAATGAAGTTAAAAAAAAAATACAGTCCAACTTGCAAATGAAAATGAAGTTTAACAAGAGTACAATCCAAGTCAAAAAGCAAAACATATTTGGTCTAAAATCTTCTATTTGCAGCAAAGATCCTTCATAAGCTAAAAGTCACAACCAATATAGTCAAGATATGTTAATTAAAATACAATACACAAGTATTTAGTTATCTAATCTTGTAATGAAAACTAATATTATAAAAAACCCAATCCATAATAATCATCAATCATAATTTTTTAGCCAATATTTTCTACATTAAAACCAGTCCATAAGTCCAATCCATAACAAGCCTAATCTTGTACAGGAATTCCATATTACCATGTAGCATATCCTCGAATTAAAACCAATCCATAACAAGCAAGTAGTAAGACACATTATCTTAACTCCTCAAGTAATAGATAGATATCCTTTTCTAATCAATTATAGGATCTAATGCAACCTTTGACAAATCTACAAACATAAGTAAGCCTAAAAAATAAAAAAATGTAAAAACAAAAAAACAAAAGTAAGCTTTAAAAAATAGCCAAGAATATTACCTAAGTCAAATTTGTCAAGTTGTCCCACATCATTTTTTGGTTGAAATACATAAAAAATAGATGATCCACGTAGCCAATCTTGAGCATAGATAAGAGCTTGCACAATCTTAGGGGTTAAAGAACTCTTATATGCATCAAGCACACGTTTACCAGTGCTAAAAGTAGATTAAGAAGCCACTATAGATATAGGTGTCGCCAATACATCATGAGCTATATCGAAAAGCATAGGGAACCTATGGCTATCGAGTCTCCACCAAAGAAGAATATCAAAATCTTGATCGTCATCATTTTCAGGTTGTTCACTCAAATATCTAGCCAATTCTGACTTTTTCTCTTCTTTGCCATTTTTAATCCTATACATCTTATACTCAGCCTTAAAGCTTTTTTTCTTTTGTGACGCTCCAGTTTCAGTTGTCGGTTGTATAACTTTACTCATTTGGCTACTATCACCAACATCCTCAAAATGAGCCCGACACTTCCTTTTGTATTCATTATACAAATCCTCTAGTACTTCTTGCACTTTCTTCATCATCATAAAAACTTCATCACTAGAACACATTTTGATAAAGCAATATTCGACAAAAATAAGTTTCTTTGATGGGTCAAGAACAGCAGGAACATACACCAACATATTCATTTTCTTAATATTTCCCCAATACTTATCATATTTATTCTTCGTTTTCTTAGTCATTGCATTTAATTCAAAATCAGGATTAAATTGCCATTCTCGCAAAGTTGAATAAATTATAGCAATCTGATCAAGAAAATTATTATAGGTGATATAAGAAGAGCCCAAAACCTTCATTGTGAGGTCATAAAATTTTTCCAAGAAAAGCCAAAACTTTCTAACAGCTGCCTAATCATTTTGATCAGGCACCTCATCTTCGATAACAAGTTCAACCCTATAAGAAGGATCAAATTCCTCAAATGCTTCAAAGGCCCTTTCAAACTTTTGGGTTGCATTTAACATTAAATAAATGGAATTCCATCGAGTGCTAACATCCAAAGATAAAAGACTTTAGTCTGAATATGTTCATTCACAGCACATTCTTGAAATTTGGCCAACCTAGAGGGTGATTGTCTAACATATATTACCGCCCCTCTAACACGAGCCACCAATTCATTCATTTCCTTTAAACCATTACAGACAATAAGGTTCATTATATGTGCAATGCATCATATATGCATATATTTGCCTCCTAGTATACTAGTTCCTAAATTGTTGAACCTTTTCTTTAAGTATGAGATTGCCACATCATATGAGCTAGCATTATACAGTAATAGTGAAAACTTTATCAATCCCTCAATCACGCAAGCATTTCTCAACTACCTTACCAATGGTTTCACCTTTGTGACTAGACACATGATAAAAGTTCAATATTTTCTTTTTTAATTTCCAATTCTTGTCTATAAAGTGAGCTGTAAGACACATATAATTCTGCCTTTGTATTGAGGTCCATGTGTCAGTTGTCAGAGATACTCTTACAGAAGATGATTTCATGAATTGCCTTAGGCTATTCTTTTCACTAGAATAAATTTCATAACAATCCCTAGCAACAGTCCACCATGACGGCATACGAAATCTAGGATAAGCAAGAGACATACAACGCCTAAATCTTTTCCCTTCCACAAACCTAAAAGGCAACTCATCTATGATTATCATCTCAGCTACTCCTTTCCTAATAACATCTTGATTAAATGTCCAAATGCCTAAAGACTCTGATCCTTCCGATGTTAAAACTAACTCCGTTTGAGTCCCATCACCATAACCATGAAGGATTCTTCTACAAGAACCCAAGTGATTTTTCAATAAAGCCATTCCATTTCTTTTTGGATCAGTAAAATATTCTTTATCACAATAATTGCATCTAGCTTTGAACTCGCCTTTCTCACTAGTAAATTTGGTAAAATGATCCCATACCTCAGACCATGGCTTGGAAGGTCTCTTTGGCACTTTGGAGCTTGCAGCTTGAGTTTCAGTTCTTGATGCTATCTCAACATCAGGAGAAGGCCGTTGAGGGCTTGATTATGTAGTGGGGTTAGGTGTAGGATCCGAAGCATTTTCAGTAGACATTTGTAGAAACAAATAAAAAATATACAATCAAATTAAAGTTTAAAGTAAAGCCATAAATTATGACATTAATTATGGTAACAAGAAATCGAGAGAATTAACTTAAAAATATTAAATATTAACAAACAATATATTTAATAATTTTAATTTAAATGAATTGGTAAATCTAATCAAGATTGACCAAAGTGTTAATTTGTCAATCGATATATTAATCCTTTCAATCTAATACAACAAAGAATTTAAAGGAAAAACTCAAAATTACTATTATTACTATATTATGATATGCATGCATGCTTACTGGACATGCAAATTCCAATAACACTCTTTGCAGGCTCCTAGCAAAAGCATCAACAATCTCTTAATTATAATAAGGAACAAGAAGGGATTTTTTTTTTAAGTGGGCATGCCGCACCATTGTTGATAGATTATTTTACTTTGCCGCACTGTTGAGGGCTTAATCTCTTAATTCTTATTTAGTTTACTTTGTTAATAGATTATTATCATCGTTATTTTCATTTTGTGAGACATTTAAATTTAAATTATTTTACAAATCACTTATATCACTTACTATTCATCAATTTTTATTATCATAATTTTTTGTTTGAGCGCTAATCTAACATACCAGAATTATAAAAATATTTTTTTTGAAAACGAACAACAATATCTTATTAAACTTATGACCTTAATACTTAAAAAAAATTATAATCATAATATCATCATCTAGTATCCTATCATTTTTTTTTTTTGTAAATAAATAAAATCAAATATAGTTTTTAAACACTGATATGTAGATACAAACTTTTATCAAAGAAGCAAGCATTCAAATTCCGGGTACTATATTAGTATTTAGACATGATTAAGGATCGAACAATTATCACAACCTAAAATATAAAAATCAAAGAAGCTGGAAATACCTGAGGCTGAACAGGAGTAGCAACGGTTTGGGATAAAGTTGGACAATGGAGACGAAGTGGCAACTTAAGGTGTTTGGAATGGAGCTGGACAGGGTCTTCACTTCCGACGAGCTAAGCAATTTAAATGATAAAGTTCTGAACATTGGAGGCAGAGGCAGCAAGCTTAAGGGTTGGCTCAACAATGCGTCAAGCTGCTGTCTGCTGAGGGTTTCTTTTTTAATTTTAATTGATTTTTTTTAAATTTTAATTAGGCTGAATTAGATATAGGTAATGGGCTAGGGTCAAATTTTATTGGTTTATTGGGCTAGGTAATTGGATATAGGATATATTTGGATTGGGGCTTGGGTTTAAGTGGCCTAATAATACATATATATATATATATATATATAATATTGAATATTAAAAGTTTGGTTAATTCGATCAATTCGATTATTGATTTTATTTACCGATAACCGACCGAATTAACCTACTAAACCGATATAAAAAATTGAAATAACCACTTAACTGAATTAACCGAACTGACTTAATCAAATTCTTTTGATTAATTTGGTTAAGTCAATTTTAACCGAATTTTGCATAGTCCTACTAAGAAGACTGACTAGGAACTTTTTGATTAGGCACAAAATACTACAAGAAAAAGGTTGTTTGGTTTTTTCTTTTGATTATGTAACTATTACTCAAGAGTTTGTGAAGGAAAGCAAACACCTTTCTACTCAAGAAAGTTGTTTGCTGCTCCAGCACTAGAAAACAAAGTTTGTTAATGACTTGAAATAGTTAATGTTCTTCTTTTGTTGTGTAAAAATAATACCTATGTTGGTTTCAATATGTTTTATGAAAATTATCTTTATTAGGGTGAATGCGAGATCTACTCCACAAGTAGCGATTTATATGTTTTAGATAATGCAAATAAATCAATTAAAAATAAATTAGCAAAAAAATGTAAATAATAATTCAAATATATATGTACATATATAAACCGTAGCGAAGCACGGGATGAGAAATAATAATAATAGTAACAACAATGCCCATTGATTTGTAGCCAGTAGTGACATGCAGAGGCCAAAAAACCAGACCAGTCAAGGTGCCCGCGTTTACTGCCAAAAGAGAAAAAGGAAAACAGTTGCCAGTGTTGTGCAAACACGTTGAAATGCGGAAGCTATCTATCTCTGCATGCAAATCGACATCTGGTAATCTCCTCTTTCAACGCGTGTCATTGCATCATTTTCCTTTGGCCTTTCTTTCATTTATTGCGTGTTACAGGCTTACACCTTTCATTTGATTTAAATCCTCCCATCCCATGCCACTTCCTTTCTTGCAAGTTTCAATCAGAACTGCTGCATCTGCGTACAAGATTCATCATGTCTTCAAAATCATTCTAACTAACCCTCCAAGTATCATTTTCAGGTAAGAAAACTTGCATCATTCCTCGGAGGTAGGAGTAAGGCTGGTTTTGAGATTAAAGGGTTGAGCAAATCTCCTTGAGATATTCAAATCTCTCTCTCTCTCTCTCTCTCTCTTTTTTCTTTTGTTCCTTTTCTCAACCCTTTATTTCCTCGTCTGGTACTTCGTAGGATCATGTTTAAGAATTTGGAATCATCTTCATGGTAGATTAATTAGTTTCCGCAGCAATGTGTGTTTCAATAACTTAATTTGCTGTTTTTGGCTCCATTTTTACAGCATGCATGAAATGAAAGTCTGAAGCCAAGTTAAAAAGCAACCAAAACGACAGGTTAGCTGGTCAGGTTTTCCGGTGGTGATGCTAATTTTTTGTTTTTTGTTTTTCTTAAATAAAGTGAGTAACTAATCTATAAGGCATGTTAATTGGTTATAGGATGGATGATCCAGAATCAAAATGGGAAATCCAAGAATCATCGGGAGGCAACAGTGACAAGGGCAAACTAAGTTGGATGCTGAGCTTAGGGAGGAAACTTTTGGTCACTGGAATTGTTGTATCATCTGCCCCACTTGTCCTCCCTCCGATTATGGCTATCTCCGCAATCGGGTTCATCTGTTCGGTCCCTTATGGCGTCTTCTTGGTAAGCTATGCTTGCACTAAGACTGTGATGAGGAGGTTACTTCCATTGCCTTCGCCATCTGCCCCATTATTGTTGGAATATAGAAAGGCATTTAATGGTGAAGAAGAGGAAGAAGCTAATAGGGATGAGAATCAAGGTGGACAAAATGAAGAGCTAAAAGGGGATACTATTGAAGAAGTTGAGATTAGAGTTGAATTGTTTGAGGAGGAAAACGAGGAACTCAATGAAGGGAATATTTTGCAAAAGGGTGCATATCAGAAAGGTGGTGTTGAAGGTGATAAAAAGAAATCAATGGAAGAAGTAGATGAAATTGTGGAGGAAAACTGGTACGAGGAAGATGATGGTGAATTTTTGGATCAAGAAGAGGACAGGCCATTCGAAAGATTTGAGGAAGAAGTTAAGGAAATAAGTAAATTGAAAGTGGAGCATCCTATTATAGAGGGAAGTACGAGTGAACTACCAGCAGATAAGGGCCATGGTATTGAGGCTTTTGTTGAGGGAGACGACAAGCACAGCAGCGATATCGAGAAGCTAACGCCATTGGAAGCTGAAAATGTCAAAGAGAAACAGGAAGTAGTAAGAGAGATGAGGCAGAGTGTTGAGAATGTAGAGGCATGGAGGAGACCAAAAAAGAAGACTATGTTGAAATTTGAGGGAACAACAAAAGGGAGAGGGGAGGAGTCCATCAAAGAAAGGATGAATGAGCAGCCAGGAGAGTTTTTGACTACCGTTGAGGGCGATAAGAAAGAAGGTGACAATGTGAATAAGCAAACGACAGCTGAACTGAAAAATGTAGCTGTTCATGTAGAGAACGATGAATTCGTAAGGAAATCAAGGGGATCATTAGAAAGAAACAGAAACGAAGGTAGAAGTCGCAATGCAGTAGAAGATGAGCAGGGTGAGGAAAAAGCACAAGTTGATGCCAAGGTAAAAATATTGAAAGGGAATGAGGGAACAATGGAAAGGAAAAAAGAACAACCTGTTGTAGAAGAAAGTTTGGGTGAACAGCCGCTAGATGAGGTTAGTGGTGTTCTAGGTGGCCCAGAGGGAAGTGAGAAGAAGGAAAGACACATGGAGGAAACACCTCTTGACGTAAAAAATGCACCTGTTAAGTTAATTCAGGCCATTGATGTTGAAAAGAAGGAGAAATTAATAGGGGCAAGGGTTTTATTAGAAAGTATCAGGGACGAGAGCGAAACAGGAAGTGAAGTGGATGATAAGCAGATAGCAGAGAGATTAAACATAGGTGGAGTTGGAAAACAACCCGAAGAGATGGAGGCTCAAATTGAGGGAACACAAGAAGTTAAAGAGGAAGAATATGTTGGAGATGGAAGTATGAGTGAACCACCAATAGAGAAGGTTTGTAATATTGCCGTTGAGTTTGAGGATGATGAGAAGAATGGCAGCAACGTGGAGAAGGAAACACCAGTTCAAATAAAAAAGGTAGATGTTCAATTACATCAATATACTGATATTGAAGAGGATGAAGAGTTAGTAAGGGAGACGAGGGGATTATTAGAAAAAATCAGGGATGAGGGGAAAACCGGTTATGCGGATGATAAGCGGAGTACAGAAAAAGAGCACGTAGGTACAGAGAAGAATGATGAGAGAACTCTTACCAATGATGAGATGGGAAAGCCAGTTAGGGAGTCTGAAACCCAAGTAAAAGAAAATAAAGCCGATAAAAGAATGCAAATGAAGGGATCTGTGGAAATTTTGGATGCTTTCTCTAAGGAGACAAAGCTCGTTAAAGATTCTGAAGGTTTATCTGAGGAAATGGATGTTGACAACATTACCAGAAAAGCACAATCAGTAGGGCCAGTGAGTGGAACAGTAAATGATAATAGCAATATAGAGGAGCTTACGGTTGAAAGAGCTGCATTGGTGGAAGGAGGACAAGCGGAAGATGATAATGAAAATAATGTAGAAGCAATTTATCCACTGAATAAGGAGAAGAAAGATGCGGTTTTGTCCAATGAAGATGAGAGAGAAATCAGTGAGGAACAAGGGCTTGACATGTTAGAAAATTTAAGTACAGTTAGTCTGCAGGGCTCCACTTCAGATGTGAACACTTTTGAAGGTAGCATTTTGCGATAATCAGTTTAACTTGTTTTAAGTTTTGCTTTTGGTAATAAGGTTGATCGCGATTCTCATAATTATACTCAAATGGTGCATATGCAGAAAGTCAGCCTTCATCAAGTTACTCAGTTCACCGAGAAGCTTCTGATTCTTCAGAGCTTCCAGTTTCTACGAAGTCTCAGGAAGCAGATGACATTCGAATTTCTGCAGAAAGTGTAATTGATTCAGCTTCCAATGAGGTCAGTCCTAAGTTTATTTATATTGCATGTCAATACAGCTATTACTTGATTGAAATGTCAGTCTCATTTAAGATTGGAGCCATACTCCAAATAATTGATGTATAAAGGCAGAATATTTTTTTATCTTGCTTTAATTTTATTGTTTCAAAATATTCTTAGTATTAACCACTTTTTTATTTGTTTCTTAACTTTGTTAGTTTTTTCTCCAAAATCATTTTAGAATCAATTAATCCAAACTGATTTGGTAGTCTTCAATCAAATCATTGCCTTCCTGGTATTCACCCCTTTGTTGACCGCCTGCACCAACTTTATTTTCAATGACCGTCTACACATTCTTTCTCTATTCAGTTTGTTATACAAATGTCAGTGGTGCTTCATATGCCACATTCTTCTAGTATACATAACTGTATGCTTAGGTCTTATGTTGTGAAGCCACAGGATGTCTTAACTGAATATTGCACTTCAAAAATAAAAAAATTTTCGTTAAATTTTGCTCTATGGAGAACATTATATCCTGGTGACAGCACTTGAAACATGAAGACCTAGCTTGTTGATTCTATATATACTGAGAGATGCTGCTAATAAATTTAAGTAAATAAGTAAAACCTGTCCTGTCCTGTTCTGTTATTTTTTTCCCCTGAAAGCTTCAGTAATCATTCTGTCAACCAGTTTGCATGCATAGGGTCTACACCTATTTGCTTATAGATTTTGTGTCGTTAATAGTTCTGAGAGGCTCTTCTACGTACTTGTCAACCTGTGAATGTTTACGGTTTAGAGAGAAATGTATGCAATTTAGCGTTTTTATCGAAACATTTAGAAGTGTTTAATGATTGTTAGCAATGATTAAGTTGGGGAAACCTTTAAATCATGAGGGCAATGTTGATTTGCATTTTGCATTTTCTTGGATAGGTATTAGCCTCGATTTCCATTATGGCAGAGGGAGAAAAACGAAAATAAGATGTCAGGAACCTATAACAATAATATAATGCTGCAACATGTCACAGATACAGCCAATCTCGTTCGACACCGATGCTGCATAGGTTTATATTGATCCTCTTGGGTTTCTTCTCTTCCTAAGTTCTCACACGTACAACCATAGGTTCTGACATATTTCTACAAATATAAGATTGATAGCAAATAATGAAAAAAAAAGTAATTTAAAAATGAGCAACACAGTAGTTTTTGATCTCTAGGATGAGAATGCAAATTGATCACACTGGTCTTATTACTTGCTGGGATAGTGATGTTCAATTTAATTGATGTTTCTTTGTCTTGGATCTTTTTAAAATAAATTAACTTGTCAGAGCATGTCCCTCATGATGGTAAGACCCCCTCTAACTTAAAATTACTTGTCTTTCCTAAAGTACTATGCTTATCCACTGCTGTCAAAGGGTGCAAGGTGCACTCTAGGCGCTAGTGTCCTTATATTGCCTAAGGTGCAAAGCACAAAAAAACGTTTGCCTGAGTGAAGCAAGGCGCAATATGTATTTGTGTGTGTTTTTGTATGTACGAATATATATATATATATATATATATATATATAAGCTTAAAATAGATAATTATGATAATAAACTTCAAAGAGTGGCCAGAGTTATTTACATAACTTGCAAATTTTTTGTTAGCCAATATGCATGGTTTCGTTAAGGTCTGATGTAGAAAGTTTATTATTATCTATTTCTTACTAGTGAAGGTACATATGATGAAAAAAGTTTAAATTAAAAAAAAAACTTCAGACAGACGAGTTTTTTTTTATGCCCACGACCTTAGAAAAAAGCAGCCTAGGTACACTAGGGTTGCACCTGATCAAATGCGCCTCGCCCGAAAGGGTGTGAGGTGGTTGTCAAACGCTATGGTGCAAGGCGAACGCGTATACTTTGACAACACAGCTCATCACGAAGGATTATAAAACTATTCAATCGATTTGTCGAAATGTAGATTTTGCTTGTCGGGTGGTCCACATTTATCGAATTAAGTTTATAATCATTTTGACTGCAGGCAATATACAGTGAGGAGAAGATTTGGGAACAGATCAATGCTCTGAGAACAATAATTGGATATAAAGCTGAAAGAAAAGAAACATGCACGGAGGAATTGAAAGCTTTGTATCTGTTCACTGGAATTAAGCCCCCCGCATCCTTCAACGACACTTGCGATCTTGCTGAAGTGGATTCTAAGCTCGGGTTTCTCAAGTCCGTAGTTGGAGTTAAGTAGGAATCTGGTTCGTCGTGGACATGCTTTTATATGTTTTATGGAAGTTTAATTTTGTTTTGAGAGTTGTGTCTAAGTAGTAAAAAAGCAAACTTAAAACTATTTTGTGTTGATGTTTGTGATGTTGAGTTATAATACTCGTTTCTTTTAGCTTGATTTCAAATTTGTAATGCAAGAAAGTAGACATCGTATCTAGTAGTGTGAAACTGATTTTGAGAAAAATAATAAAATTTAGTTGAGAAAAAACAATAAAAGTAAATAGGAGGTTTTAAATTGTTTTTTGATTGGAAATTAAATAAAAAATAATCTTGAAAATAGTTTAAATAAAAAAATCAATGATGAAAAGATCGATAATAAATCGATATTCCTTATTAATATATCATCATCAATCATTGAAAATTCTTATGTATTTTTTTAAACAAATAAGTCAGTTAATGAATCAAACATGTATTGATTTTTTTACTTTCTCTTTTTAGTTAACTAAGTTAAGCACTATGATTAACTTTTATCATTTAACTACTTTAAAAGAAGCTGTTAAAATATAATTAAAAGATAGCTTTAAAAACTAAAAAAGTTTGATTAATTCAATCTAACAAAATCAAAAACTGACTTTATTTGAGAAAGATTTGTATTTTTCATAACTTTTTAAATGAAAACTTTGATCATCATCTTTAAAGATATTTGCTACTTATGTAAAATTATCCAACTATTACGTATTTGATTAATTAAACTAGCTCTAGATTAAATATGAGAAAACTCCTAGTATGTATCTTAAAAGTTGAAATCATATAACCATGACATTTAAATAAAGAAAATTAGATATTTGTGTAAAAAAAATGACTTTGCAAACAATTTCATTTATTTCTCATTATGAATAATATAAAAGCTTACAAATCTTTTTACTATCAAATAAAAACTTAGAAAGACATAGTATAGAAAATAATGAGTAAAACAGAGAGAAAGAGAGTAAGAATGAGATGATCAAAACTGTTTAAACCCTCTTTATTTATTATAGGGAAAGAATTCAACTAAAGCTAGAGATAAAGATAATTACATTAATTTATTAAAATAAAAATAAAAAATTAATTTTTAATCTTTATCTTGATCTTTTGAGAGGTTATGTGCAATTTTCTTTCTGAATATAATAAAAAGTTGGATTTGTGGGCTAATTTTCTTTATTTATCCACGAGATAAATAGCATATTTATCTAAGATATAATCTTCAAAGATAATTATTTCAGCTTTCAAACTCTTAACTTCATCTCTCAACTTCTCATAATGTAATTAAAAGTTCTTGAGCACTAGAATTCAAAACCCACACAAATTCTTTAACTTAGTCAATTTCTATTTCTTTTGTATTTTTTATCTAATTAAATCATGTAAAAAAAACTTACGTTAAACATAAAAAAAAAACTAAAAAAGATTAAAATAAAAAAATAATTCTTATAAAATTAGGCACTTATCATTGAGCCAGAAGTAGTGGAGAAGGTTGGTGCAGAAGGATATTGAATTTTGTATTGTATTTTGGTTTAGTACACAATCAAGTGCAAAAACAGTGTTGCGTTTTGCATTAGTTCAGGATATTGAAGGTGTTTCCTTTGCAGTAATTGTTCATCAGCTTTCTTTATTCCATGTTACATTCCCTATCTTAGGAACTGGGAGATCAGCTGCTGCTCTTCGTCTTCCATATAGCTTCATCCCATGAATTACCAAATCCTTGAAAAGTTTGTTTCTGAATCTGAATAATACCTTCCTTCTGTCGGAGAGACTTACGATGAGGAAAGACATGCATGATCAGTACAGTACTCAGTTATTTGAACTGAGGTTATCTAAACTTCCGGGGAAGGCCTCCGAGCAGCTTCCCTTGAGTCTTCCAGTAGAGATTAATTACGTGACTTAGTTTGGTTCCCTCATTGGCGTTGTCTTTCGAAAATTTAACAACGTCTGGAAGTTTGGAGATGTCATGGATTCATCAATTTGATAGCAGATCGTCAGCTCAGCTCAGCAGCTAAGACCTAAGAGCCTGATGCAACTAGAAAGAATGAGCATAAGTGATTGCCAGATGATACGAGCAAAAGCCATAGCATGTTAGAGTGAAGAAATTAAAGATCTTACCCAACTGAAGTAACTATTCGCTATGAAGTTGTCTTCCAAGGTTTTGCTTAGGGCTCACATCGTTGAACTCCGGGCCTTGAAAAAGGTGATTGTGTGAGAGAGTGCCCGAAGATGAAGAATTTCTTCCAAGGCCAAAGCTGCGACAAGCCAACAACTCCAATTGCCAACCTTAAAACTACTATACAACAGCTTTTTCAAAGAAACAGAATGCTGCGTGTATATGTATATAAACTTAAAAGGATTTTGCTATCCTTTTCTAAGCCTTATCCAGCCAGCCAAAGCTACAACTGAAATGAGTTGGCTTCCTGAACTTACTGATGTTTCAAAGTACAGCTCTTGCATAAGAATTAAATTCATTAATTTTGTTGAGGTCTTCTTTGCTGGTACCAGAAGTTGGGCAAGATCCTGCAACATAAAAGAGTCAGAAGGGTGCCAGAGTTGGTACTCCGGGGACCCTCTCCGATGGTTAAGTTAGTATGAGGGTGTTTGGAGATATAGCAATGGAGATTGAG
>JBBYHK010000016.1:2649549-2659917 GCA_038382065.1 Adansonia grandidieri | reverse complement strand
TATTTTAATATTTTTAAATAATAAAATAAATAATTAACTTAAATAGAGTCAAAGATAATAAAAGATTTAAAAAAAAAATTCAGAATACGTCTAGTTGTACCTATACAGCGGTTGAGCAAAGCCATAAAACTATTCAATATAAAACTCTCTCTCTCTCTCTCTCTCTCTCTCCCACCAAAAGTAAAACAATGGTAGTTTTTGTTTGCAGTTGTTGATTGTGTTGAATGATGTTGCTTTTCCTCTTTGTTTAACTTTCATTTTCTCTGTAATAAAAAAAAAAAAAGGGAAAACTTAGCTCTCTCTATTCTCTTTCTGTCTGTACTGTATTCTTTTGTGCCTTTTTGAAGATGGTGATATCATAGGGAGCTGAATTTGATCTGCTAAGAAAGAGAAAGAGAGACAGGGACAGAGACAGAGAGAGATATGGGTTCTTGTGTTTCAAGACCTGTAGGTAGTGTTGGCTCAAAGTTAAGGTCTTCCAAGAAGAAGAAGAGCCGAAAAAGAAGGAAAAGCTTTGACAAAAGAGTGTCTTCTGGATTGCCCGATGCGGCCTCCGATAAGTTTGATAGCTTTGATGCTCCACCTGATCATCACTCTTCCTTGTCAAACCCGACTTTTCAAGGTGTTGCCTTCCTTCTCTCTCACTGTTATCTAATGTTGGTCTCTTTTAGTTTTATGATTTTTATATCTTTTTTGTTTTTTATGTGTTTACGGATTTTGATTTTCTGTTTGATTTGCTTGCTGGGTTTTGGAGGGCTGAGTGGCTTTTGGTAGTTTCATAGAAGGTTTTGGGCAGGGATTTAAGTTGCAGTCATTGTTGATCGTGTCATATTTATTGCGATTACAGATGTAAGTCAATTGTGATAAATGTCGGCAGCGGAGGGAACCGAAATTGTGAAATATAGCGATTTTAACATTCTGTCATGTTGCTGCTGCTATTTAAATCTTTGGTTTTGGGTGGTTTAGAGTCTGATTCTGGTTTTTATCTTAGCAGGGAAATGGATGCCTGTATTAGAGGTTAAAGACTGCTTTGATAGTAGCTATATCTTTTTACCGAGGTGAAAATTTTGTTTTGAAATGTTGATGGTGGAGCCGTACTCTGTAGATGATCAATTAGGGCATATTATTCATCTTGAAAGCATTAGTCTGAGCATATCCCCAGCACTGGGATTTTGACACTGATTGTTGCTCTTTGTGTTTGTCGATTATTGGAGGGAATGTAGATTGATGGGGGAGAATTTTGACCATAACGAAAATTGAAAGCAGAATTCTGTTAGAATCCAATTCTTCCCTATGTTACCAGTAAAATAAAGATTGTAAAATAATATTGATAAAAATTGCGGAATTAGGAACTTTCACTTTTAATTTTTTCTTGACAATAGAAGTAGTTTGGTGATCCATTAAAGATCTTTGTTTGCTGCTCTAGTCTCTATTAAGGTTTAGCAAATTAGGGCTTAAATGTGTAACAGATGCATATGAGCTGGTCGGAGTTTGATTGAGTCGGAGCTAACTGCTGCCGTGCTTGCATTGTTGGTTTGAAGACTATGATGGTTGTTGCTAAGATTATTATGTCAATTTGCTATAAGCAGTAAGAAGGTTTTGAACAGGTTTTTCATATGGTCAAAGTTTATATGGAGATTCGATAAAGTTATTTTTCACATCCCTTGAACTGGGGGTGAATTATACACCTTTTGATAGACTATCGAGCTTGTCAAGATAATTAGTATCACTTTGTATTTTCAATTGACCTTTTAAGTTAATAATGTGTAGTGGATGCATATGAGCTGTTTGGAGTTTGATTGAGTCGGAGCTAGATACAGCAATGCTCTCATGGTGGTCTAAAGACTACAATGGTTGTTGCTAAGACTGTTATTTCAATTTGATATAAGCAGCAAGATGGTTTTGAGCAGGTTTTTTGTATTGTCAAAGTTTGTATGGAGATTCGATAAAGTTATTTTTTATGTACCTTGAAGCGGAGTAAATTATATGCCTTTGGATAAACTATAGAGCTTATCAAGATAATTAGCATCACTATTTGTATTTTCTGTTGACCTGTCGAGTTAACACATGGGTATTATGGATTGTAGTTTGTTAGGTATGATTTAAATATTACCGTTAGAGGCTTGATGCATAATCTGCCATACATCACTTTAAGCGGTCAAAACTGCAAGGAGTTTAATGGATATTGACGCATATTTGCTTGATTTGCTATTTTTAAGAGCTAGGAACAAGGATCAAGGATGTAAATTAATCTATCTATATACATATATATTAAAATTACATCCGGGCATATGTGATTTACTTGTTAGGTTAGTCGAAGTTCAAAAGAATATTTCCTTTTGGTTAATAGATATGCTACCGTGGTTCTTCCTTGTTCACTTTCTGTGATTTGTCTTTTCTTTTCCTACATTTTTTTTTCTTTTATTTCTTACTATTAATATCATCTAACATCAAGATATTTAACTTACTCCCAATCTATTTACAATTTTTCTCCCAGTTCTCGTTTCTATTCATTACTTTTCAAAATCCGACATTTGTTAAGTTGCGGACTAAGGAGCCAAAAGGTTGCTCCAGAACACCCCTCCCTGGACCCTAATTTGATGGGACCATTATAGGTTAATTTATGATTTTAATTGTTCATTTCTTCACATGTACAAACTTACACGTAAGAATGGCATTGTTACAACATTTCCACTGCAACCATTTTTTTTTTTAGTTATGGCATAATAGGCGATGAATTTATGATGTGACCTTGGCAGGGAGCGAGGAGTTGTGGTTCGATCCAGTTGCATTATTTGAGTCTGACTGTGATGAGGAGTTTGAAAGTGTTCTGGAGGGTATGATGTTTTGAGATGTTCCTCGGATCTCTCATTTAAACTTTCTTTTTTACTCAGATTATCGGAAATGGTTACCATTGACTGCATCTGCATCTATATGTGCAGATGTGTTATCTTTAAATGGTCTTGAAGGAGTATCTGTATCCAGTATTTCTACTTTAACAGATGCTAATTGCGGAGAATGTTCTTCTTTAGTTGATCAGATGCAGAAACCTGGGGACTTACATGATGGATATTATGCATGCAACACTGCTAGCAAGGCCACTATAAATTCAAATAGCAAGGTCTTGAATTCAGAGGATTTCAATCCTCAATCAAAATCCGATGGGCCTTCAAATGAAGCAAAGGAACCTGTATTCCTTGATGATATTGCCTCCTCTGTCGATGAAGGTTCAGGAAAGGATAACAGATTGCTGGATAACTGTGGGATTCTTCCGAGCAATTGTTTACCTTGTCTTGCGTCTACTATTCCGTCAGTCGAAAAGAGAAGATCACTCAGCTCTAGCCCGCCAAGTGCAAGAAAAAAGCCTGCCTTAAAACTTTCATTTAAATGGAAAGAAGAGCATTCCAACGCCACCTTATGTGAGTATCTATGTTATCAGTTGAACTTTCTAATCTTTAGTAATCGTGATTGTCACAAGTTTATTGAATTTTATTGCGAGACTGCTGGATTGCATTTGACATGGTTTTCAGTGAAGCTGGGCTGAGTTTTGACGATGTAGAAGCAAAGATATTAAAATAGTTTTCTTACTGAATCATCTAAAACTCGAATATGTAGATACAGAAGCAAAACCAGTTGCTTCTTTTATGGCTATTTAGTAATAGATCCTTGTTAAATTTTCAAGTCTCTTAGAAAGCAGCAATGTAGTATAAGAATAGGAGTTTTTCTGTTTGAATTTTTTTAATAAATTTATTCCTTTTCTGTTTTAATTCAGTTTCTTCAAAGATGCTTCTTCGGCGACCGAAAGCAGGTTCTCAAGTACCTTTTTGCCCTATAGAGAAGAAAATTTTTGATTCTTGGTCCCCTATTGAGCCTGGAACTTTCAAGGTTCGAGGAGAAAATTATTTTAGGTATGACTGTAAAACTCCGACCCCGATTCATTACTTTAACACATACGTAATTTTTTTTAATGCAAAATTATTCATTGTTATGAAGCAAAAGCATGTATGAGACTTTTAGAAGTTTTTTATTTGGACCTCACATGGGTGGATCGCTAATCATTTGTTTATTTGACAGGGATAAGAAGAAGGATTTTGCACCTAACCATGCTGTATATTATCCTTTTGGTGTTGACGTATTCTTATCTCCGCGAAAAATAGATCACATAGCTAGATTTGTCGAACTCCCTGGTATTAGCTGTTCCGAGAAACTACCATCTATCCTTGTTGTAAATGTTCAGGTATCTCTCCTGAACGGTTGTTCTTTTGAATGGATGTGTTCTTGTTATTTTTTTGATCAATTTTCCGTGGGATTGAAGTAAGGACGATGTAATGGTCCTTCTCGGGCCTTCTTATGCCTTTATCACGCACTTGCTTATTGCAACTAATTGCTTCCATCACATGACAAAATCATCTTGATTATCAAGCCTTCCTTGACTTTGATCCCCTTCATCTTGTTATAAAATGGTATTTGCTCTGTGCTTTTTTTTTTTTTTTTTGGTATTTCTTTAAAATTTTGCATTTTAGTTCATCTGATTTTGATATTATAAATCTTGGTTTATCACGAGGTAGGCTCTGAATAACTACGTTACTCCTGTTTTTCTAGAAGCACCCGTGTCTAACACTTATGTTTGACGCATACCCGGACATGGGTATAGGGATATGACCTTCCAAAGATCCTCCAAGTACATGAAAAAACTTTAAAAAAATTGAATATACCGGTGTCAAACACATGCCTGTATTTGACAATCACGGCCGAGTCTGAATAACATAACTTCATACACTTGAAAAAAAAAAAAAGTCTTAAGACTTTATTTATTTTTTCCATAGAGTTTAATGCTAACTTTAATTGGCTATGCAGATTCCCTTGTATCCTGCTGCACTTTTTCAGAGTGAAACTGATGGTGAAGGGATGAGTTTCGTTCTTTACTTTAAGCTTTCTGACAGTTACTTGAAGGAGATTCCACCTCACTTTCAAGAAAACTTCATGGTACGATTGACGCTCGCTAAATGTAAATGTTAATATCTTCCTTTCTAGTAGTCAATGAACGTTTTCATAGGTGATTATGCTGTTACAACACTAATCCATAATCCTAGGATAGATGCAATGATAGTCTCAACTCGTAATGTTCTAATTATTACCTTATTATCGTGCCGCAAGGTTTTAGTTTTTACCAATCCATTTTGCCAATGCTGCGTATTTGTTTCAAGCATTTCTCAGATCATTTCTGCTCCTTTATGCTTTTACTTTTAGTTAAGATCTTTGTATATTCATTCCCCACTTCATTATTTGATCTATAATGAAGTTTGCTATATCAAATTGGTTTTTCCTTTTTCTTTTTTAAACAGAGGCTAATTGATGATGAAGTTGAAAAGGTTAAAGGATTCCCTGTAGATACAATTGTCCCATTTCGAGAAAGGTTGAAAATTTTAGGCCGTGTTGCAAATGTGGAAGATCTTCACATGGGTGCAGCGGAGAGGAAGCTCATGCAGGCGTACAATGAAAAGCCGTTTCTTTCACGTCCCCAGCATGAGTTCTACTTGGTATGTATGTATGTATGTATATTTCATTCTTCCAAATATATGTTATATGAAGTTTTAATTTCAACTAATATTCTTTTTCATTTCTAAATACGATTCTATCTGTGATTTTGTGGCTATCATTGGCAAATTGTGGTTGCATCTCCATCTAAGCCATCTCATATATTTCCGCGCGAAATCATAAAATACCTGCAATAAGCAATTCTATTTGTATTTCCGGGTTGATAATTTGTGATATGTGATGGACTCTTTGGAATCGCCATTGACTAAATTATTAAAGTATATATGCTTATATTAGAGAACTTATCGAGGCATGGTAGGACCACCGTCCTTAAAACTGATTGTTGCCCTTTCTGATATTTATCTCTGTTGCAAGCAGGGCTACTATGACATCCGATTTTCAGGATTCAATAGCCAATGATCATCGTATTCTTACACAAGAACTATGTAGATTTGAATCATATTATATCTCACCAGCTCGATAATAAATTGAATATTTTTATTTGGTGTAGTAGAAAATGCTATATTAATTTGATTGACCGGTCATGAGAAAGAAGGTTCCAAAGCTATTAAACTAGAAATGTCGGAAGCTTTTATCTATTTTAGTGGAAATTAGCAAAGCTTTTATCTATTAATAAAGCTTAAAACATTGACTACAAAGGCTTTTGCTAACATGGCTACATTTCTAGAACTTTAGCTATCTTTGTCACGTTCGGTCGTTTAAATTAAGAAGTGTTTTATGCTACACCAAGTACTCAGTTTTATATCGAGTGGTGAGGTCTAGGATGTTTTGCTTGATCTCCGTAGTTCGTGTGCAAGGTTGCAGAGATCATTGGTTGTTGAATCCTGGAATGCCATTGTTCTGCTTGAACTTGAGGTGCCATCCCTAGAGAATGGAAATTGGTCCTAACGATGTTGGTCCTACCGTACCTCACCCTTTGAAGATAAATTTTCTAGAACATAAATATTTTAAATAGCTTAATTATATAATTAGAATCATAAGCTCCAACAATCTGCCGATTAGCCTAAGTAGTTTATAACATACTGAACTGTAAAATGAATCTTTACCTACTGATATTGAATGATGTGCTCGATCGAGAGTAATTTTCGGTAGCATTGGGATCTTAATGATACGTTGTCTCATTATGATTGTTTCTTAGGCTCAACAGTTACCCTGATGAATTTTTGCAGGGAGAAAATTATTTCGAGATTGATATAGATATGCACAGATTCAGTTACATCTCTAGGAAAGGCTTTGATGCATTCCTAGATAGGCTAAAGCTCTGCATCTTAGATGTCGGCCTGACAATTCAGGCGAGTTCTGATATTGCCTCCTAACTTCAAGATCAACCCGTCAGATTTTGGTATCGGACTGGTTTTCTAATGTCATCTACTCCTGATGTTTGCCTTTGAAAACAGGGGAATAGACCTGAAGAGATGCCAGAACAGATCTTATGTTGTTTACGCTTAAGTGGGATTGACTATATGAATTACCACCAACTCGGCTTAAGTCAAGAGCCCGCCTAAGTAAGTTCCAAAACGTTCTAATGCTTATAGCTACGATTTAATCAACGGCTAATTCCAGAGAAATTTCCACGCTTTCTTTGTTTGTACTAGAATTTCTGAGCTCAATAGCCCCTAGCCGGAGACAAGAAGTGGACTTCTTTACTCGGACGACATTTAGAGCTTTGCAGTACTGCTGCTGGTACTCAACGTGTCTGGTAACAAATGCAATTCAAGAGTCTTCTGGTCGAAATTCGTTCGCTCTGATGGCAATAATCGTCACGAGATATGCACAAATAGCCTGCGCTAACAGAAAAATAAGGTCTTGAATTTATTTTTTTTTAAAAAGGGGAAAAGAAAAGCGATCAAAGGTATGCCCTTTTAGATCCTTATTACTTTTCTAGTGCTGTCAATTTTAATGTTTAGATTCGAGTCATGGGATCCTTCGAACTGGTTGAACCCGATTTTTTTACGTTTTTTCATAATCTTGCTGGCTTCCGGGCTTTCTTTTGAGACTTGTTTCATTCGGGAAATGAATATTAAGAATATAATAGTTAAAAGTATTGCATTACAAATTTGCTTATCCTGTTAACTAAGCATGGCTGACTCTTGAACTCTATATTTATTGTTGATGTTCTTGTTTAATTACTTGAAACAATCCACTGTTTTAAATACTGTTGTAATGGAAGATTATTGTGAATATTATCGTCGTTTTAGGGGTTAACGTCTTGCGTTTTAGCCTTCATATGGAACACAATGTGAAAATCTATTGAACCAGTATATACAGAGCTGAAGCATGCCTAGAAATTCGGAGACGAAGTAGTAAAGAAGTCCAGCAAATGCTGAAGCTAAGAGCAAGAAAAGGAGCAGATGGACCCCACCAACCTTCGAAGGCGACCAAAGCGAAGTAAGGGAAAGAGCTACGGCTAATAAGCAAGGAGCTATCCATGTCGGCGACCACCTTTTGGTTTTCTGGCCTATGGATGAACATTTTTTGACGTCAGGGAAAGCATCCAATGCCATGTTTGCAAAACCAAGGAAAAACTACTGATCAAATTAAGAATTTGAAAAAGATCGAAGTAGTCGATTTGGTGTTTGTAAAAATGTCAAGCATAACTAATGTAGGGTTAAAGGAAACTAAAAACTGGCAAAAATGGATGAATAAAAAGGCATTAAAGGACAAAAAGGGTTCGGTTTATGAAAAGAAATAGGACGATAGGTGCCGTTATTTCCACAAGTTATTTGGCAGCTAGCCATTACTGGAAGAACCAAGAGGAAGCCTTTGTTGTTTGCGGGCATTTTGGTACTTCGATTGCATCGCCATTTCCAAATGATTTTCATGCTTTTTGGCTGTAAAAATATGCCACTCTTTTGCCAAATTATAATCCTAAGTATAGGCCAATAGGCAGGTGGTCGGTAGAATTGTTTCTAAGTCGACTGAGATCAAATTTAGATTAAGTATAGTATTTATATTATTTATGTTTATTCAAGTTTAATAAGACTTAAAATGTAAGCTTTAAATTTTACCAAGTTTACCTATATTTGTAAATAAGTAGTTTAAACTTGTTTAAGCTAGCTTATATGAGTTTTTTCTAATATATTTTTAAAAGATTTAATTTTTAGTAATTTAATATTTTCTTTTATTGAGTTTCAAAATTTAAATAACTTAACATATAAAAAAATGATAAAATTACCTAATACATAAAAATATAAAATTAATATACATTATATAATTATAAAATAGGCTGAGCTGAGCCGAGTTCAGGCCTTAAAAGTGGGAGCTAAGGTCAAATTCACTTTTTAACCGACCTAATTTTGTGCCCAAGTCCATTTTTTGGACCTAACTTTTTGTCTAAACCCTCCAAAATATCGGACGAACTTTCAGGTTTGGATAGATAGTTTACCGATGAATACCTTTAGTTGTTAGTAAAACGTAGTAAATTTAGTTTCAGTAGTTATTAAAGCTTGATAATCTCAAATATATATGTGTGTGTATAATATATATATAACTTTAGTATTGTCTTGTTTATTACCAAGTAGACCCGACAATCCATGTGTGTATTCTTATTATGTTTGTATTTTTTCCTTTCATAATCATGTTTAAAACATCATAGATTAATATAAATTTGATACATTAATAATTCATTTTATATAAATTTTGATACATTCATATATTTATATTGTTGATGTCTTTTCAAGAAAGGTCGGAGAGGACTAGGATTGTGAGTAGAAACAAGATCTAAAACATAAAGGACCGGTTAGAGGGGCATCGGAGTTGGGATTCTGGTGTGCACTCTAATGCTTAAATTAGTTTTGGGGTGCTGAGAACTTTTGACAAGAAGAAAGTAAAGAAGTTGAATAGAGAGAGTTTACCTTGGGGTTTTCATGCCCTTTTATACCTGAGTGTTATGGGAGGCATGTACGACATGCTTTTCATTGTTGTCCAAGTGTTGTAGTCCAAAAGTGACTAGTTGCTAGGCTACCAACCTTTTGGTCGTATTTATTAGAGGATGTTAGTAGTCCCCAATTGGCTTAGAAAAGAGGTGTTTGATCTGCGATGTACTGATCAGAGGTCTTTATCGAGTAGGCATGTTAGCATTTGAAGTGCACTCTGAACGATCGGAGGATTATTGGAGCCTAGTCAATTGGATCCCGTTCGATTGGGTCTTGGTCGACTGGTGTTGGTCGACTGAGGTCTAAGCCTGGTCGACTAGTGTTAGTCGACTAAGGTTTGAGACTGGTCGACTGGTCTTGGTTGACTGAGGTTTGGGACTGGTTGACTAGTGTTGGTTAATTGGGGTTTGGGATTGGTCGACTGGTGTTGGTCGATTGTGCCTTGGACGATTGAGAACTGGTAGCCAGGTCGACTGGAATGGTCAATGTCTTGAGGTCTTGGCCTCTTGTAGGTATAACACATAGTGTATTTATATTATTCTTTTATTTTATATCATATTTTATATTATTTTTTAATATTTTATTTGTATCATATTCAAAATTGAGGTTGGGGCTATGGCTCAAAGGACAAACATTTTCACCTTTAGCAGCAGCTGGGGCTAAACTCCTCCTTTCCAATCAACAGGTTAGGCCAAGAGTTTCAGATTTCATATGTCGTGATTGTTGGAAGACCTATTCAGGGTCGGGCCAGCTAATTTAGCTTATATAGATTATGTTTTAAATCAGTTTGATTAGAATTATAATTTAATTATAAAATTATTTTTATTTATATTTAATTATAAAAATATATAAATATTAAAATAAAAATAAAAATAATTTTTTAAATTTTTTATTAATTTTTAAATGATAATTTGAATTTTTGAATAAAATTTAA
>JBBYHK010000016.1:2635267-2649449 GCA_038382065.1 Adansonia grandidieri | reverse complement strand
AAAAAAAGAGTTAAATGGGGTGTCCCCGATGGTACGATATAAACATCAACCCACATTCAAGACAAACCAAAGTACATTTTCACCACCAACTGGAAAAACAGCCGTCAATAGACACCGCCTAAAGCTGTCATGAAGCCACACCTGCATCAGCTGAGGCATGACCACCCTTAACTGCCGAGCCGTGATTGTTGTAACCATGGCCACCACTGCCTCCGCCGCCTCTTCCTCTGTTGTTATAGTAGTTCCTAGAATAGTAGTTGCCAGGCTGATCATAATATTGGCTGCGACCATTCTGGTAGGCTGCGGCACCACCTCCCCTTCCACTACCTCGACCTCCACGGCCGTTGGAGTAACCCCTACGACCACCACCAGTACCACGACTACCTCTTTGGTTGTGATAGGGTCTTCTAGGAATATACTGTTGCTCCTTGTGTTCTACACCTCTCGGATTGTGGTCCGCATCTGCCTCTAGTTTGCCACCTTCTTGTTGAACTGCAATATCCTCTGCATGGTTTTCGATCTCCGGTTCATCCTGAAGAGGACAAGCCTCCTATATCTTAAATCGAATAAATAAAATCCCAAAAAAACACAAAATGTTACAGCTAACTGAAAAGCACCTTCTGAAGTTCCTCTGCAACGCTAAATTGATTGTCACCGGTCTCGGATTCTTGATAGTTATATGTATCTTCTTCCTACAGCAAATATGAAAATAACTTGAAAACATAATACCGATTCGTAATCGTAAAACTAAAAGGGGAAGGACAGCCCCGAATGAAATTTAAACTCGTATGTTAATGCAGAACAAACAAGATGTACCATGTCAGAAACAACACTCGGAAAGAGGGAGCAAGCCCGAACAACAAACATCAAATCCTAAGTCTCGGGTTAAGGGAAAGGAAAACAAAGAAAAATCACATCCAAGTCATGCAAATTCTAGCTATCAATTCATTCCTACTTCACCAACATACGATAATCCGTAAGCATCGCCTAGTAACATCAAGGCAGACAGAACCAGCGAGCATGGGATCTTTTTATTATCAAGACCAATATATTATTTATTGGTCTGAATCTTACGAATCATTGAAATACGACATATAGATGAATCGAAACACATTCAGATGATCCAAATTCTCAATTACACCAGATTCCTAGTATCTCGCAGCTTCCTGTGACAAATTGAAGGCAAAAACTTAAGACAAGCCCCTGTTTCTTCCTGCATTCCCTCTCAACAACTTCACTTCTTTAGGCCGTCCTAGTTTCTGTTTTCATGTTCCATTAGTCGCTCTTTAAGATTGGCATGAACCCATCCTACATAAACCAACCTGCTAATCAAAATCTTTCAGTTTCACTTTGTGATATCGAAATGAAACCACATCGTCATTTCTTCCTGCTAAATACATCTATTATTTCAGAGTCAACTTCCGAATATGCAACTATTGAAGTCAAAATCATATACTAATATTCTTTTGGGTAAAAAAAAAAAATCTAAATAACCTTGTCCTTTGCCAAATCCTTCACATATCTAACGTGCCTCCTTAGCACCATATTTCACCTAGACCTACCAAAAGTACAGCATGCTGCTTCAGACCGTTCTAGGGGTGATCACTTAGCAAAGGAAACAACAGATTGAAAGTATTTGAAGTAAAGGGAAAATTATATAAATAAATTCAATCAAGTATGCTGCCAATTCCAGCAATCAACTGCAAGGAATGAATAAATAGCGAAGACAACTGGGCATTCCATTCCTCATTAAGCTACATATGAAACAAATAGGTATATAGTTCAGTGAGGGTCAAGCTCCATACACAAAGAGGTATATTATTATAGACGATGAGATATGAATGAGCAAGGATTCTTATTTTCACAAACAATTAGAGTTTGAAATATTATTCAAATTGAGCAATTTTTCTAGATTCCAACTTTTAGATGACTTGGACATGGTCACCGACACCAATAACTCAACTAAACCCAACATCAACAATACTTAATTGCAGCTATAAATCCCTAAATATAACATAAAAAACAGTAGCCCATAAAGTACAAAAGTTTTATGTTAGAGAATCAATGTTCAGAATGCAACACAAACATGATGCAAATTAACAAAAAGGGAGTTCAGGGCAAACTCTGTCAACACAAATAGGACATATAAACAGGTATGAAGAAGTAAATGGAACACTAGTAACACAACATTGCTTCTAAAAGGCATTTGCATGTAGCTCCAAAGAATTAATCAGTCTGAAAAAATTCCCATGAGAAGAAAACTCTTGCTAATTCTTATCATCATATTCTTTGAGTGTAAGATTTTTTGTCTATAATTTTGGATTGGTTCAAAGTCAACTTTGGAACTAGGAAGTAGAATTTTAGAACTCTATGGATATGTACGATGCTTCTTTCGTCTAGGAAAAAAATATCCTGAGAGATTTTTGAGCGATTGTCTGCATAGTTGTTGTGTTGCTCAATCTTAGGCATCATGTCCAAGAGAACTAGAAGCCATGCCTAGAAACCTGAACCCCCTTACACTTTAGCCCCTATTTAACTCAGTCTCAGCATTAAGAACTCAAAATCCAGATTCCAGACCATTAATCAACCTTGAATCATCACCTTTAATGGAAAACCCTTCTTATAATCTAATCCTAACTAACAACAATTGCCCATTACATCAGACATTTGATCAAGAGTTACCATCTATGTTGCTATATACGTGACCAACAAGTATAAAAACCTTACAAGAATTTCAAATAATTCATCCAGTTTTTTGTATCAAAGCTTTACAAATCCTTCCTAGCCCCCATAATTTCTTCTTTAATTTTCTTTTAGTTAGCCATGCACCTTGGTTTCTACACTTCCTAACAATACAAAACTCTTGCTTTAACAACCCCCGCCCTCCTTTGCAAAAGGGAGTACAATGTAGGAGGTGGAGTGGTGGACTTAAATTCCCATTTCTGCTCCTATCATATGCCTACAAAAAGAGGGGGAAAAAAAAAGGGACTTGATAGAGTTCAATAATGTTGATATTTAAAGGATCTTGCAACCTCTGCGAATGATTAATTTTTCCCTTCTCTTGACAAGAACAAATGATCTAGTTTTGGACAATACTGAAATAGCAACGTTATTCAACAATACATAATGACAGATAGCTAGCAAACTAACATATAGGTTAAGTCTAGTAAAGAAGATATAGTCTATTTCAACTTTTTGCATACCAAAATATAGATAGAGGGCCCTATTCTATTTCGACCTTTTCGCACATAAAGGGACAGAAGAAATTGATAGAAGAAACAAATAGCTACAACGATAGACTGTCAGAAAATCCTACAAGGCGAGGTCCTATCACTCTAGTATGTACTGATGAATACCCTTAAACAGTTAAACTCTCTCATGACAAAGGAGTGACCCTGAGTTAACAATATACAGAAATTACCAAATATCATAATGGGTTGCAGGCATAATTACATCGAAATGTAAAATTTTATTTTTCAAATTTCCAGTCATTATTAATTTATCTAAAGATACTCCTCTCTAGGCTGGGATATAGCTAAAATGCAAGACCTCAATGAATGGCATCAAATGAAACAAATTAAAAATCATTTCAATAATGCTAAAGGTATGGGAACAAAAGGGAAGCCAAGAATTTTATAGTAAAACATATATCAGAAATAAAATAAAAAGCAAAGTTAAATGCAATAACCAAACTTCTCATTCCTTTTCTTGAGCTAAAACAAAGTTAATACCTTCTGCTGATACTGCCCCATTGAATCTTCCACCTGAACAGGCACAGAAATGGGCACACTGTGCACTGGAACCTGGAAAGAGGTATAGGTCCCAGCAGCGGCAGCCACTTCAACCGGAGCCTTCATCTCTGGCGTGGTCGTAAAATAATCCAAAGCCATAATCTTGTTAAGCCTCGCTCTCAACCCAGCATCTGCAAGAAAAAGAACTGCTAAGTCAGAAAACCGCAGAAATTTTAAGAACAAATAAACCCCATGAAAGGATTGGAGTAATTTATTACAGGAAACGTCAGCATTAGGATCAATAGGTTGGTCAGAGTTAGATAGCCAAAGCTTAGCATGATGGATGCAGCGGTACAGAGCGTTCTTGTGAGACAAACTGGAATCAGCAGGTCGCGAAGTCAATAGTCCACTCAGCTTCGAAATCAAATCCAAATCTTCCTCGTTAAGCAGATCGGTAGCGTCATCAGTGACGTAATCATAAGTCAGGCAACAGCCTCTTTCGTGGGTCCTAGTCAACATGGTCGAGGTAAATTCGTTCTGCGACTTGACATCGAACAACGACCCGAAATAGAGCAGGTTAAGGAGATCCTCAACGGCATGATCGGGCTCATTGGGCTGTTGTTCTTGGACTTCAGGCTTGTCTGGTTGGGCTTCCGAGCTGGTTTTTTCCGTCGGAATGGTTTGACGCTGTAAAGCGAGTGAGATTTCTTCAGAGACAGCGGATGAGAGAGGCTGCCGAAGCTTCTCGAGTTCATCGAGAAGGGCGGAGACGGCGGGTTTAGAACGGAGGACTTCTTCTTGTTCTTTGTTTAAGGGTTTGCCTTGGACGACGGATTCTTCCATCTGCAGGATGCGGTTGTATTTCTTGCGCAGGGCGCGGATTCGTTTGTTGATGAGGCTAAGAACAGGGCCATCCGAAGAAGAGGTGGTTGTTGCGTCGGAGGCAACTGTTGCTGCTGCGGCGGTCGCCATTTGAGGGTTTGGTTGTCGGTCGTAGTGTTGGCTGATTGGAGTTCGGATAGAGCACCACCGGGAGGTGGTGGTTGTTGTGGTGGTGGAGAGAATTGCGTGGGCGGCGGGATGAGGGATCTTTTGGAAAAGAATGGGAAAGTGAAGGGTATTTGATACTTTTTATCGGTAAAGCATACTTTCAAAAAAAATATATACATATAAAAGGGAAAAATTCAATTTTTTTAATTCCTATGTCCTTTTATAAAACATTTTAGATAAATTGTATTTTATTTTAGACTTTGCTAACTGTTTTAAGGTTTTTTTTTTTTTTAAGTCAATTGATATATTATTTATATTTAATAATAATATTATTATTATAAAATGTAAAAATTGGTGATTTTATTTAATTTTTAATATATTAAATAAAAATATATTTATATAACTTAAAAAAAATACTTAAAACACTTATTAACAAAATCTTGTTATTTAAATTTTTTATTTAATTTTTGTGATTGTTTCACCTTTTTCACACCTTTTTTTTTTCAGTTTATCTTTTATTTGCCATAAATACATTTTATATGTTTAAATTATATTCATATTTTTATACGGATAAAATTTTAATTAAATTGATAGAACTATACATCAATATTTTTTTCATTAAAAATTTGTATAATTAATATAAATCTCAATATTTAAATTATACTTATATTTTTATACTTATAAGTTTAAATTGCACTCAATACTCAACTTTTTTTTCATTAAAAAAGGAAACATTTTTCGGCCAATGACTTCTTTTTTCAAGTGAAAATAGTCAACTATTATTATTTTTCTTTTCATCTCATTTTTCATTTTCCTTTAATTTTTTTGTTATTATTACTAGAATATGTTCTTTTCTATATTTTGGGAAATTAAAAATTTTACAAATGAGATTTATATATTAATGTGTAATAGATATAATGATATAATTTTTAAATAAATAAATTTAAAATTAAAATTAAATTGTTGTGACAAATATGCAAAATATGAAATGAACTTAGACATGATGCAAATAAAACATGAAAAAATAATTAAAATATGACGTGATACAAAATATAATATGAACACAATAATATGAATATACGTAATAAAAATTTATATAAAATGAATTAGGAATATATGAAAATTTATATAAACTTGGAATAACTTGAACACACAAAAATAATTTGAGTACGAACAAATCATGATGTATAATTTCTTTTCTAAATTGAATCATTAAGATAAATTATGTAAAATATGTTTTGAGTTGAGACACGGCATGCTCATGATATAGAGACAAAAATTTTATTCTAAATTAAATCATAATAATAAGCAATAGAAAAAATAAAATGAATTAAGATATGACGTAAATATAACATAAGAAAAATAATTAAAAAATAACACGAAAAATAATATAAACACAACGCATATTTACGATGTGCTAAAATATATATATAAAAGAATTATTAATAAATAAAAATTTATATAAATTTATAATATTTTTAAAACACGTAAAAAAATAATATGAACATAAATACATAATTTTTTTTTCTCTTTCCTTTCTTTTCCTTCTCACTATTTCTTTTCTTTCTCTCCTCCCGTTTCTTTCTTTCTTTCTTTTTCCTTTCCCATTTGTGAATTACTTAATTAATCCTAAAAATATATATATATATATATATATATATATATATGACTTAGTTATCTCCTCAATAGTCGCTTAAAATATCCAAATAAGCATTCTCATTGCTTAGGGGTAGACCTACTTACAGACTTGGTTATGATATTTTATGACCTAGACTAGTGGTTCAAAGAACTATTTATAGAATAAAATAAAATTTAATTAAATAAATATATAAATATTAATATAAAAATAATTTTTAATATTTTAATATATTTAAACAATAATTTAAACTATAAATTAAATCAGATAAAATTAAATTTATACTTTAACTTAAATTTAAAATTTTTTTAAACTACGATTTAATTCATTAACGGCTCTCCTTAAGAATATTTTTATACATAGTTATCGATGTTCCTTGTATGACTAATTCTTCCATTTCTTTGTCCCCTACTTTTTCTTCCCTCGCATTTTCTTTCATCTTTATTTTTCCATATAATAACGTTAATCTTTAATTATTTTTATCAAAATAGTTTTTCCCTTGGACCTATTCAACTTGATAAGTTAAGATAATATAAAATATTTCTGCTATATTAATATTATTAACTTTTATTAAAAAATATTACTATATTACATAAACGTGAGTATTAATATATGATTCTGATAATGTGTCTAAATTTCTAGCTCATCTTTTATTTAAAATTTTGAACTGGTGAATTCCAATAAAAAAAATATGAAAATAAGATACGTAGATACATCATATTAAATTTCTTAAAATATATAGAAAATACATTACTTTATACAAATAAGTTTCTATTTTATAAAAACCAATAAATTTATTTTTTATATATTTCACGTATCAAATTCAATTTTAACTATTACTATTTTTAGATAGTTTTAAATCATTCAATTAGGTGATAGTCCATAATTTAAAGATAGCTCAAAACATATGGGTTTTGTTTTTTTTGGACTAAATTTAATTTTCCATTTTTTTCTTTTACTTTAAGCTGTGCTGTCTACCATTTTAAACAATGGTTACAATTCAATAATATTGATAACAGGTACTTGTCACAATTTATCACAATTATGTTAATCTGTAATTATGATAAATACAATTGTAATCGACAACTCGTTCACGATCTTAATTTACATTTCTTTTGTTATCTATAAATATCTCAAGTTCTTGAGAGGAAGCTAAGTTCCAGGGCAGAATTCTGGTTTTGATGTTATTCTGACAGGGTGATACTGCCTTTGTAGTGATATCTTCGGGCGCAGAACATGAAGAAGACGAAGTTGAGCAAAGAAATCCCTGCGATTAAGAAATAGAAATCGTCCAATTTGCTTTCGTTAATGTCGTCGGACAACCAGCTGGCGCCTTGCTTTCCCGTAACATCGTTCACGATGCTGATCACCGAGCTGCTCGCGTAGCTCGCCAAAGAGAACGTGAGGTAGATTAGCGAGTTTCCGATGCTTCTCATATGATCAGGGAACTGCTTGTTGTAAAATTCGATGAGTCCGATGATGCTGAATATCTCGGAGAAGCCGATCAGGATCAGCTGGGGAGTTAGCCAAATGACTGACATTGGAGCAACGCCGTCGGAGCCGCCGCTATGGGAAAGGGCTGACTGCCTTCGCTTTGTTTCGATGAACCCGGAAACTAACATCGTTAGGATCGAGAAAATGTTCCCGATCCCGATTCTTTGAAGGAGTGTGATCCCCCCTTCTAGCTTCGTGACTCTTTCGAGCTTCGGTACCAGGACTCGATCATAAAATGGCAGCCATATAGCGATTGCGATTAGCGTAATTGCACTGACTGAACCAGCGGGGATCTCGATGTTGTAACCAAGATTGAGGTCCATCTTCAGAGCTTGAGCTACCGTGAATGTTGTTTGTTGATTCATGGCAAGGAAGCCAAGTATGCTGGTTAGCCAAATGGGGATAATGTTTAAAAGACATTTAACATCTTCAACTTGTTGCACACTGCAGAGCCGCCATGGATTCACACAAAAACCATCTGTTTTCACTTCATCACCCATCACAAGAGCCGCTTTATTTAAGCATCTGATAACAAATATAAGCACAATAAAAAAGTTGGTATTAAGTTCCATTTCCTTAATTTAAGCTAGGAAGCACCGACACAGACAGTAATATGGGTATATGACAAGACACAGACATGGAGATAGAAGGGATTTTTTAAAAGATTAGGATGCGTGTACTAAGGAGACGGCCATATCTGGACCATATTCGATTTTATTTTTTTTGAAGTATCCTTACTTGTCCAACATTTATTATACTACGTTGGAATCATATTCGTATCAAATACGTGATTAACAATTGAACACTTTTCTAACTAAACTGTCCGGGCTTCATAGAATATAAGTAGACAGTATACTTAAGAAGAAAGATATACATCACCTGTACTGTCTGGTGAGATGGAGCGGCCTAAGCAAACTTCTCTTCAATGGCGGATCATGGAATTGCCCATCAGCTCTGTCATCGGCCGGAAGATAAAGCCGGCGTTTCTTGTAAGCAGCGACAAACACTTGAGCTATGCCACCGAAAACACTTCCTTCTGGCTCTATATATACGTAAAATTTCGTTCCAATGAAGAACAGAACAATGGCAAAGGCCATGCAAATTGTCGGAAGTCCAAACCCAAACGTCCAGCTAACATCATTTTGGATATAAACTACGACAGTTTGAGTGATCAACAGGACGATCGTTTGAGTGGTGTAGTACAAATTGTAAAAGCTGTTGTTTCCTTTCCGACCTTCTTCGGTCGTTAAATCGAATTGATCGACGCTGAAAGGGATGCTGCAGGGCTTGATCCCACCATTGCCGATGGATAACAAGCACAAGCTGAAGATCAAAACCGCGAGTTGGGTGCCATTGTAGCCGATGCATTGGCCTAGTTGTTCTTCAAGGGCGCATGGCGGAGGTCGTAGTTGGGGTAACGTTGCTGTTAATGTCAGGATCACCATTCCCTGCCATATTAGCGGGAGATATCACATGTGATTAATTAGATTCTAGCATGTTTAAAGACTGATATGGTGTGTTTATATATAGTAAAGAAGCAGGGTTACAACAATGTAATCCGAGTATGACATGATATAAATATATTGATATGAGAATTAAAAAAAAAATTAAAGTATGGATACAGTTGAATGTGGTAAAAAATATTTTTAAATAATAATATATAATAAAAATATTAAATTAATATTTTTTCAATTAAATATTAATATGTAAATAACTTTTAAAATTATTTTTTAATTTAAAAATTTAAACCGTAATTAAAACCAAATTTTTCATTATCAATTTTATATTTAAAGAAAATGTAAAAAAAAATCTTATTCAGAGCTGAACGTATTCAATAATAATGGTAATGTGTCTTTGTATGTCAAAAACCGTGATCACGTCAGTTACGTATCTAACACTTCATCATCGCTGAGAGAAGTGTTCACGCTTCGTAGATATCGATAAACTTTTTACCAGGATAGCTGCAAGGGATCCCCAAACAATGGTCCAGAATTTGCCGATGTATGCATCCGAGACATATGCACCAATAACCGGCGCAAAGTTGGACGCACCCGACCAGCCATTAAGGATGAGAGCTGCCTGAACCGAGTTCATTTTATACTCCCTCTGCAGATACACCATGAAATTCGCCATCAACCCGAACGACGCCAATCTCTCAAACGTTTCATTTGCTGCAAACATTAAGTTAAAAAAAATCAAACTTAGAGGCCAAACTGATCAAATTTTGTGTTTAATCAATTCAATCAGATAGTTCAATAGTTTTTTTAATATAATAAAATACTAAATTTAATATTAAATATTAAATATATTTAATAAGTAATACAAAATGTATTTATTTAATAATATAATCTTTAATATAAAACTAAAATATTTAAATCTCATTAATTAAAAATAAAATTAAAAAAAAAAAGAAAATAAGCTTTTTCTCGATAATATCAGTTTTTTATCTATTTTTTAATCATGAAACCTAATTTTATCTAGTACATGTACTGAACCATCAATTGATTGATAAGCGGTTCAATTTTTCTAACCCATGCTATTACATAACCTATAAAAATAGTTGAAATTATAAAAGAACAATTCTAAATAACCTATAAAAGAATGATTTTAACATTGTATTATAACTGCTATTTAAAATCCCTAAGGCATAGCTAAAATATAAGAGGTTGAACCTAAGATGAAAGATACAGCTCTCCATCCTGCAGGCCGTCTTTGATTCGAAGTTGAATCAAGTAAACCTATAGAGCCCTTTTCTTCATCTGGTTGAGAAAAAAAGTTGGAGGTTTCTGAACTTTTTCTGCCATTTCTGCCCACCATTTTTGTTCTATGAGAAAATGAGAACTCTAGTAATCGAATTAACTCATGTCTTAGTAATTCTTGGCCTGGTATATATGTAAGGTCTTTGAAACAAAGGGGTGAAAAAAAAATAGAAAAAATATCAGGTATTTAATAACATACTGATTAGGGGAGGGACAGAATCTGATTAGATTTGAGATTAGTTTAGTTGTGTTATTTATGCATGCACATGTAGTCTTTGGTGAAGTCTACTAGGAAGTTGGATTTGCATAATTAAACCCGGATTACACTTAACAATTTTAAATATATGATACGATTAAATTATACGAAACATAATAAAAATTTAACATAATATAAAAAATATGAATACTATATTAAAACACGAATACTTTAAAATTCATATAATCTAATACAATTTGAATACACCACTTGGTAGGATTGACCCGGATTCCCTCTAATTTTCTCTTCTCAAATTTTTTTTCCTCAATGAAGTATCTAGTAATATAATCCATGCTACTAGAATATATACAATTAAGTTTGATAATTTTAGAGACAAAAAAATTATATAATGTAAGCATGACATGAAAAAAATAGTTAAAATATAATACGATATAGTACAACATAAAAAAATGAATAAATAAATGTTTAAAAAATTATATAATACGAATTATTAATATATCAAAATATAAAAAAATATATTTTATTTTAAATATTATTACAACACAAAAATAATATGAATCAATACATTTATGTTCAATGAATTCGTATTTATTATGGTCAAAGAAATGTCTCAATAAATTATATAAAATCTAAAAGATTTCATTTTGGAGATTTTTGATTCTAGTATTATAATGGAGGAGATTAAGTTAATGAGATGAAATTGTGAAGAGGAAGATATTTTCAAATGTATCATCCAATATCTATGGAAAAAAAAATCAATTCATATTTGGTCAATTTACAATTTGCAATTCTATTTTAAAACAGTAAGTGATTTATGTATACTAATTAATTATTATTGAATTAATTAAAGGTTATCCAAGAAAATCTCTTTTCTCGATAAATATGTTGACTGGTCCACGAAACGCACACCTAAGCTAAGATCTTCCTTAAAAATTAAATTATTTAAAATTATTCGGTTAAATATGTTTATCAAATAAAAAATTTAAATTTATTTTTAATTTTAAATTTAATTATTTGAGTTCGAAACTTGAATTTAAGCTTAAGTTAAGATTTTTCATTAATATTTACAAATAATAAATATAAATTAAAAATAAAAATTTGAAATTGAAAAACTATTCGAGTTAGATGTTAAAAGTATTCAAACTCACTAATTTTAATAATTCGAGTTATTCAAACCCAAGCTAGAATTGGGTTCAACAATAACTAAACGAAGGTTTTTTTGGTTTTTCTGTGCACTTGGATTTTTGATCAAACCTCCGTTCAGATGAGAATTTTTTTCGTTTCTTGGTGCAATTGCACCTTAGCTATCCATTCGGATGACTATTGTGTGACATGGTGAAACAATTTTCACTAGGCTACACCCTCCATTTTTACTAGATCCTTTAGCAATTCATTTCCTAAATGCACTTACTACCTCATCCGGCCTCGTGATCGACCCCAAGACCCCGGACCCCAAAGCTCAGCAACTTTCTTATTCTATAACTGGCCTACTTCCTGAATCCATAATCCATATTTCTTTTTTTAATTTAATAATTAATTTTATAAAATAATTTTTATATACTTTTTTAATTTTTATTATAAATATATATATGAACATAAAATTAAAGTATATAATTATATAAATAAATTAATAAATTATGATTAAACATATAATCAATTTTAGTATAAAATAATGTTCATGTTTTGAGTGAATACAATTTTTAAATCTTTAAAGTATTATAAAAATACATAAAAGATAATAAATAATTGAATATTATTTTTTTTAAGTTTTAATATGTGTAATATATAGATATATATAGATTTTAATGTGATATCTTTAGTGGTCAGTTTCTTTTCTCATTATAGTTCATCTCACAATGCTGTTCATCGATTAAAATTTGTTTTGGATCCAAACTAGCCTCTGACAAAAACACAGTCTGCATTTTTGTCAAGGGTTATTGTTAAGAAGGATAACAATTCCACATCGATTGACGAAGAATTTGCACTGTGGGTTATAAAGTAAGCACCACTTTTCCTTTTCTTGAAGTGCCTTTTCCTGAAGAACAAAATCGTGAAGATAATCTATGTACTACTTTGAATCGGATAATACCTAATAGAAGGTATAATCCGATAAACCTTACGTCAATAATGACTCTACTTGTAAGAAACTATTTTGGATCCGTACTAGCTCAGCATGAAAACATAGTCCACGCCTTTGCTAGAGGGTGCTAGTGTTAAGGAGGACAACGATTCCAAGTCATTTAGCTAAGGATTTGGATTGTGGTTACGAGAGCAAGAGTCACATTTCTCTCATCAAGATGGTTTTTCTTAAAGTACAAAATTATGAGAATAATTTGCGTATTGCTCTGAAACGGATAATACCTTATAGCAGGTATAGTCCGATAATTCATGTTTCAATAATGGCGTCGTCTATGGGGACCCATTTTGGATCTGTCCTGCACTTAAAAAAGGTACAATCACAGTTTAACAGTCTACACCTTTGCTAAGGGAGCTATTGTTAAGGGGAAAATAATCTCACATTGATTAGCTAAGAATTTGGATTATAGCTTGTAAGAGCAAGGGCCACCTTTCTCCCATTGAGGTATTTTTTTCTCAAAGTACAAAACCGTGATAACAATTTGCACACTACTCTAGAATGAATAATACCTTTTAGCGAACATAATCAGATAATCCTCATATCAACAAGTTTAAGCATGAAGTGAGATTTTTTATACTAATAAAAAAATGAAATATATATAAAAATAAAAAATTTAGTTAAACTCTCAAACTATTCAAATCGAACATTAAAAATACTCGAAGTTAACTCACGTTTTATATTTGTATATTTATATTTATATAACTATAAATTATTTGAGCTAGTCTTGAAACTTGAATTATTTATATTTTGATAAATATAAAACCCACGAGATGGACTCAAGTAGATATGCACAAAAGGTTAAAACATAAATACTTTATAACGAAGAATAAATTCTTCATGTTGAATTTCATGACAATTAGCATGATAACTAATTTATTTTACATTTACCTTTCAATAGGACAAGTAAATGGCTTCCATCCATTTGGGTTTGGTTTTGAATATGCTTTTTTTTTTTTTTTTAATTTGAGTTAATCTAGTCAAATTTAAAATAATATTTAATAATTAAAAATAATATTTTTATTTAAATTTAATTAAAACTATAAATATTAATATAAAAATAATTTTTTATTTTTTATTATTTATGATCAATAAATTCAGGATGTTGAACTGCGATCTTAACCATGAATACCTTTAACCTATATAACATGCTATTGTTCAACATCCTTAATAATAATAATAATAATAATAATAATAATAATAATAATAATAATAATAATA
>JBBYHK010000016.1:2610629-2626706 GCA_038382065.1 Adansonia grandidieri | reverse complement strand
AAAGATGAAAATTAAAACCAATGTAACAGCATGAAACCGCACAACACTCAGAAAACTCAAAACTGGCAAGTCCTATCTAAAAAGGTGGAGTAAAATTCATGATATATGGCAACATCTTTCTGCAATTTTCTTTATTGCTCCATCAAAATTCCAAAGACAACTACCTTCTGATATATAATTCAACTGGGATGTGAGTTAAAGAAGGACTAATTTGCAGAGTAACTAGTATAATCTCCCTGGTTGGAGAATTATCTAAACAACTAGCTACATCCATAAATAGTTTCTAGACGTAAGTTAGATATGTTTGTATGGAGTAGTGCAAGTTTTCACTGCTGAGAGTTATTAGGAAGCTTCACCTATCAGAGCAGTGGAATCGTACCTGTCCTAAATGCCTGGTCGCCCTTTCCAAGGAAAACCAAGACTACTTGGGAGGAGATTGACCAGGCAACATGTTTATTGAGTTGAAGTACACCAAGTACCTACCTAATCAATGCATCTCAGAAATGATGTATTTCCACCCACTTATATATTGACGCATGTTCATTCATTCTGCATGTCTCCTAGTCTAATAGGAGTGTGGGGAAGAATATGCTCTATTAATATTGTCAGAATTTTGTGAAAATCAGCTTCTTGATCTTATTGAGTTAAGATAAAGAAAAGCTATTGTTCACAAATGATTCAACTAATACAATGGCTTGCTCACAACCATAAGGAAGTGAAAGCTGTCAGACATCAGGTATCTGATTATTTTCGCAACTTCAAATGTCCACAACGAAAGAAAAGATGCTTAAAAGAGCAGAAAACTCTGATAAATTTTCCAAACAAAAGATGAGACGGTCCTCAAACAAGGATGGTTTTAGTTAAGAAAGTAAATTTAAACAAGATGAAGTTGAAGCATAATTTTAACATAGATACTACTTCTACTTTGTATGTGTATATAGGGTTAGAACTATGAATATAGGCATTGGGAAAAGAAAAACTTACTCCAAAAGACCAGATCATTACCATGAAGATTTGAATGACACCATACTAACCGGGAACTTTTTTTCCATAAGAGATATCTCGGTCTCATCAACAATCGTTACATTCTCAATTTCATTCCACACTTCCATAAAATTTTCAAAAGAAAAAGTGAAGGAATTGAAGAATTCACTGTGCGAAAGAATAACTGTCTTCATCTGTCTAAGAGAAGCTAATACTATAACAGCAGCCATCAAATAACAGGAATAAAGATTAAATTTATGATTCAATTATTTGTTTTCTTACTCAAGCAGAAAAGTTACGAGATAGCCATGTAAAAGTATGGTGCTGAATCTGCAGTAACAAATGTTGTGTGAAATTTTCATCTACCTAATATTACCGTTTTTTATAGCCATGTGTAACAACAGTCTTCACTTTGCACCATATCCAGACTTGCATCAGTTATATTGCGATATTGCCCTAGACAATTATAGTAATCAATAATAACTTATTGAACAAGTATTAAAAGGCTCAACATCTAAATAAAAATGAGGGAGAGAAAGAGAGAGACAGAGAGAGATCAAACATCATAATTAAATTGACCAATTAGGAATCAGGAACCTTTATATGATATAGTTGGCATAGAACTAGCTACAGAGTGAACAAAATAGGTTGTTAGAAAATCGGGCAGATTCAACTAACTTCTCCAACCTCTCTCAAAACCAACTACAAACTGGTTAGCTTTTCATTCAACAATCTCACAAAGACTGAAGAATGATTCAAATAATGTCACATCAATACGAGATTAAACACCTTACAGACTACAGAGGTTAACGATGCAACAATTAAACAAGCCAATCAGTTATAGTATTTTATAGGTTGTAGAAATTTTCATCCAATATAGACTCAATAACTGCAAATATTGAACGTTGTGAGAAAGCAATATTTAACATACGTTTATGGTTGTTAGATTGCCTCTTAGAGTGCAGGTTCCTCAACAGCCTTCATGCAAGAATATGACTTATAGCTGGACATATTTATGCATATTGTGATCTATGGGTTGAAAAATGGCCTTTTCCCTGTTACAGGCATTGTCCCACTATAATATCCGACCTTTGAAAAGCTCATTTCTTATTCCTTTGCCTAAAATTTTCAAAAGAGTGTATATGCTTCTGAGCCAGTGCTCCAAAAATCACAAAGAAGTATTGAATAAAAGTTTGCATATAGGAGAGAAGCTCCCTAAGAGTCTGATAGATGGATCATACAAATCAAAAACCAGAGGATAGTCAGTTTCTGCTTAGATAGGAAAAGAAAACCTACTGCAATAAGTACTTTAACATCAGTTTGATGATCTCAAAGACTTCTTAATATTCCGAAGGATACTCCACATAAAAGTGGATATAAAGAAGAGAATTATACCAGTAACAATGGCATATTTGAGACCCAGGTTTACGAGCAAGTTTACCAAAAGCCCGGCCAACACAACACCAAAGAAATTGGCTGATACAGCTGACCAGAAGGGCATATCCAGAATAGAAGCTATGATGGCTCCAGTCCATGCTCCTGTTCCAGGGAAAGGAACAGCCACGAAAAGCATCAGCCCGAGCCATTGAAATTCTTCCACAGGACCGGCCTTCTCTTTGGCCTTCTCAAAAATCACGTTCAGCAACCGAGACGCAGACTGGTTCTTTCCAGCAAGAAAAGTAGCAAATCTCTTCAGGTAAAGTACAATGAAGGGCACAGGAACCATGTTCCTGCAGTCAAAATAACAAATTTTGGAAAACTATCACCAACTCATTAATTTCCCAAGATAATCATGCATCACAAACTTAAATATTAAATTATACTATCTAATTGTAAGCACACGCATTACACTAAAATTACTATACAAGACGACATGCTAACTTGGTTTAAAATTTGAGTGACAAGTATGCATTCTATGGAAAGGAAAATAAATACTTACAAGTAAAACTGGATAAAATTGAGACACTTGAATTTGTAAGACATAAATCTAGAATAAACTAAAAACCTAGTATATCCCCAAATTAACGTTTAAGAATAAAAGGCTAACCCAAGGATTGATAAGATTGTCAAGAGTGTAGGCTTGAGTTGCATCCAGTAACCGACAGGAATAGCTCCACGAAGCTCAAGAACAGGAAGCGTTGCAAGAGTAAACACGACAGCCTCATCGGGCCAGCCCGAGCCACGCAAAGCACTAGCGATCTTGAGGCCAAAGCTGGAAGTTCTAATGGAGTCAGCAGCAGCAGTCGCGGCATTCGCGTCCCCAGAGGCAGCATACCAAAACAGAGACAAGGAAAACCCGAACACAACCCAGAAGAGGAATTTCAGCGGCTTCTCCTCAAAAGAAGGCAAGATCTCCTCATCTCTGCTTGCATCAGCTGTATCAAGCAACCCATTTAAGGAAGCGCTTATTTTGTTCGAAGGAAGAAAATGTTGTGAGTTTTGAAATTTCGACCTGCAAAGAAGACGATTGCTACGAGTACGGGGAGAAAGTAATTGGGTGGGCAAGATTTTGAGATTGGTTTTCCTTAAGGAGGATGCTAATAGCAATGGTGAAGTTGCAGACAATGCTAATGCAGCCATTGTAAAAATAAGAAATTGCAGCCTATAGGAACTTCCTTTTTGCCTCCATCAATGAAGAGTTTTAGACAGGCGAGGATTGATTGTGCGATTCTTGCTGCTTACCTTGCAACTGCTGGTAATGTTTTTTAAGTACCAATTGTAGGTATTTCAGCAGGAGGCCACAAATAAAATGCAGAAAAAGTGGTTTCCCGGTAGCCAGGTCCCCCCGTATCAACTATATCACGGATTAGCCGACAAAATACACCTATTAAATATATTGTTATTATTTGCCCCGTAAATAACAAAACAAAAGTAGGGAGGACTAACCAAAGCTCTATTGCCTATGCTCCTGACTTCGGAAATCCAAAGTCCAAACTATACTTTCTTGAAGTACGAGACGATAAGGATTTTAATCAGCTATTGTTTTTGTCATTTCGTGCCGGGTCCTATTGGCTGACGTTTCGGTTTTAAACAAAATAATATATATGTATCCGCACTATTTGTTCGGCATTTTGTTTTACATTTTAAATTTTTGTTTAATTATAAACTATTTATTAAAAATTATTATTTTTATATTATTATTTTTATATTTTATTATTGAATTTTAAAAAAATTATCAATTAAATAGTGATTCGAGTCGATCTAAGTTGGATTGAATAAAAAATAAATCTAAATATAGCTCACTTTGAATTAAATGAATTACGTAATCATTAAATAAGTCTACGTGTAATGTAATAATATGCAAAATAAAAAACCGTAGGCAATGTCATCAATCTTTGAACAGATGTTTCTACATTCACTCCTTCCACGCCTATTATCAACACTACTTCATTAACTTTTAAATTCTAGCTTTAAACCAACCTCTTATTATCACCATTAAAGTCAGTACTCAACTCCCTATTAAACCTACTCCATTGAATCATCCAACATGGCGAGCTCAAGTGACCTCTCTAGGATACAAAATGCAAGGTTATGTAAATGGCTCCAGGCCCTATCCTCTTCCTACACTCCAAAGGAAGGCTTCACTACTAATCCACCTCTAATGATCCTAACCTTTCATATTGAACATTGGAATCAACAAGATCAATTGTTGATTCATGGCATAATATCTTTCTCCTCCAAGTAAGTTGTCCATTTCTTTGTCTCATCCAAAACCTCTTTTGAAGCATGGGACAAAATAAATCGCATTTTTTGCCAACAAATCTAAGTCCAAGATTATGAATCTTTTACAGAAACTCACTAAACCTCAAAGAAAAAATATCACTGAGTATATTTAACTTCTTAGAGGAATTAATGATAAATTAGCCTTAATCAACTTATCTGTAACTAAAGAAGATTTAGTCAGCCAGGCCTTCAATAACATTATCAATGAGCTTAAGGAGATAGTTGTTTACATTAAGCTTGCAAATCACACATCATATTTGAAGAACTAATAGACAAACTCACTGAATATGAAGAATTTTTGTCCAAAGCAAGACTTCTGCTTTGATTATGCTATTGTTTCTGTAACTGGAGCTACCAAAATCCCATTCAATGTTGTCGATAGACCCAAATTCTACAATCGTATAAAAAACACAAATATTATTCACTTTCACTCTGGTTCTCCTCGACACCTTCCATTGGCATTATTTCTTCAACACCAAAACAAATTTATGAGTTTTTTTTATTAGGTTGGCAACACATCTAATACCTACTTCAAAATAAAACCAAGACAAACATAACCTATAGTAAACTATGTCTCCATCACTAAAAAAAATAGCTTTTAGCTTGTTGATACTAAAGCCTCCAATCATTTTACCATTAATCTTCCCAACTTGACATTGTCTTCTAAGTATAAAGGACCAAATAAACTCTTTATCAGTGATGGTATTGGTTTAAATATCACATACACACACACTGGTGTTCCTTTAAATTTTTTCATCTTATTCATATGAAGTGTATGAATTTAATACGAAAAGCCTCTTCATTAACTATAAGCCTTGGCTTTAGTTGGCACTAAAACAAATTCCACAATTTGGCATTAATGACTTAGTCATCCTTCATCATCCACACTACAATTTCTTCCTAAACATGTTTTTTTCCCATATTCTTGTGTTTTGAACAATTCATGCAATTCTTGCAACTGTTATAAGAGTCACACACTTTCCCCATTTTTTTTCAAGTTTAACTAGAAAAGGTCTTTTGAGCTTGATTTATATTGATTTTGAGGTCCAATAAAAATTATTTTTTTGTCAATGGTTTTAAATATCATGTTTGTTTTGTTGATCATTTCGCTTGATACATGTCGTTTTATCTTATGAAATAGAAAACCAATGTCTACACCATGTTTTCCAAGTTCAAGCTACTATGTGAGAATTTCATCAAAACTTCAATTGGTACAGTTTATTCAAGATTGTGGACGTGAGTTTGAAAAACTAAAATCCTTTTTTCAACTCTTTTGGAATTCAACATCTACAAACACCACCAAATACTCCCTAATATAATGCAATTGTTGAAATATGGCATAAGATTATAGTTGAAATAGGCCTCACTTTATTTCACTAAGCATCAATTTTTATTGAAAATTGGCCCTAGCATTTCTTACAATAAGATATCTTTTCAAGATATGACATTGCTCTAGCTTGAACAATAAATGTCCATTTAAAGCTTTATTTACTCAATCTCCAAATTATAACAAATTGAAAGTTTTTGGTTCTTTTTGTTATCCTTGGCTTAAACCTTATACCTCTCATAAACTTGAAGCAAGATCTAAAAATTGCATTTCTTGGATATTCTAAGCATCAAAGTGCTTATTATTGTTTGGATCCTCAATCTAAGAAAATTTATACCTCAAAGCATGCTTTATTTGATGAATCTCAATTTCCTTTTTCTCAATTTAAATAACATGACTCTTATCTTGATCACTCTCAACAGTCAACAACATTTGAATATATTGTTTGTTCACAATACATATCCTTTGGTTTTACAGGTTCATCATTTTCTCAGTAAATGGCAATATTGTATGATAATTCTTCTCTGAACATTTATAAGGTCTAATCCTGTTGCATCATCTATTTGAAAAACAAACATCACCACTCTTGCTCCCTAACACACCCATGCAATGGTAATTAGGTCCCAAAACAATATTCACAAACCTAAGCAATTGTAGACTGGCACCCTTTAGTGTAGAATTTTATGCCACTAATTCCATTAAAGATCGTAAATTAAAACAAGCTATTTTAAAGGAACTTGATACTTTAGAAAAGAATGAGACTTGGTATTTAACTCTACCACCACCAAATAGAACAATAGTTGGCTACAAACGGGTCTTCAAAACTAAAAAAAATAAAAATTCTTGATGGTTTTATTGCTAGATAAAAAGCACGATTAGTTGCTAAAGGCTTTCATCAAAAGCCAAGCCTTGATGATACACTAAATAATATATCTATTAAATTCTACACTAAATTATTATTATTATTATTATTATTATTATTAGTGTGTATAGTAGTAACCAAGAATTGTATCCATAAAGATTGTACTTATTTTATAAGTTGTTGATGTGAAACTCTAATATAATATATAAGCAAACAAATTAAAAAGGCTTTACAAAAAATGTAAAATTAAACTTTGATTGGGGGAATGATTGTATAGAGATACAAATAAAATAAAAAAAATAAAAGCAAAAGTAAAACTAAGGTTTAAGAAAGCAAAATAACAAGTGACAATAAGGAAGAGAAGTATGGTTAACGAATCATTCGTTGCCTTTAAACAAAAGTATGAATCAATATCGGAAATATCTCCAATTACCTCTTGAAACTACCAATCGTAGATGGTAACAAGCTCTCCACCCCAATCTTTCCTTTGTTGTTAAATAAAACAAGTTATCGATTAAATCCCTAATGATTAAATAACGTAGAATAAGCTCTCTAGATTTAATTTAATAAAAGGTTTAAGATAAGAAAGATAGGTTGATTTAAGAATAAACATACAAACTTGGATTATTTAACCTAGGTTATGTTCTAGATTGCAATAAATAAAAACTTGACTATAATCTTTGATCACAAGTTGCTAGTAATGAATAAGAAAATAAGACAATTACGAATCAAGATTTCTAATCTACTAATAGATAAATCAAGTTCTATTTACTTGTGCTTCTAAACAAATAAAAATAAGAATCATTAACAATTTTTATGGAAAAACATAAGCAAACTCAATAGATAATTTTTGAATAATTCTGAAAATTAATTACAAAATCATGTCTAGGGCTTTTAAATCACTCTTAACCATAAAAGAATTTTCTTACACATGTTTAATGTATTCAAGAATAGATTCATGAAAAATAAGTAAGAATGAAAGAAAAAGAAAAGAAAGAGAGAAAGAAAGAAGAAACTTAGGTATGGCGACTGAATATAATCTCACATTCATTTTTCAATCTCCTCCTTATTCTCATTTTCTAGTTCTTTTTATTGTGCTCTTAACCTCTTCTTAATTCTGATTTTTTTCTTGAATGTTAAGGTTAAGTCTCTATTTATAATGGCTAAAACCTTTAAGTTGGAAAATCTAATTCAAAGTAGAAAATCTGGATTTCACATTCAAAGAGATTTTGTTGACCAATTCTGAAGCTTTTAAGGCAAGTATCTGTTTATTAATTAAAATATAAGAATCAAACTTTTACTATAGAATCTGATTTTTTTTACTTTAATATCTTCTTCCATATTTGTGATTCTAATATTATAAACTCATTAACATCCTCATTAAAAATGTTTTTACTTTATTCTAAAAAAAATCTAAAATTGAAAAACAAACGTAAGTAACTAAAATAAAAATAGAAAACATGACAAAAATTAAGAATAGAAAGTGTATGAATATATGTGATTTATGATAAAACTCCCCTACACTTTTCTCGAGCAAAACAAAATAAAAAATTAAGAAAATCTAATAGAATTCACTTTCATAGGAAGTCACGGTGGCACTTAGCATGTGACACAAGCATTTAAACCCTTAAGTGCCATAACGATGGTCCTGTAAGGTAAATAATAGGGCCATTTGTGAAATTTGTTAAAGAGAATGGAAAGGCTCTTAACTTGATTTGCTCTTCAGAGCTATCGGTTGGCTTCATGCTTAAGCACACTATATGAAACTCCTTAAGGTGCTTGTTTGGACCTTCACCAATAAAGACCATGAAAAGTTAGGAGAAGATGAATCATACAAGATTTAAGCTCAAATGTTACCTCAAGTTTAGGATATTTAATACACAATGGTTTTTGATCTAAATCTAGAGCTGCCAACTATTTAGGTGTCCAATTGTTTCAGTCTATCTCACTTTGCTTAGATTGAATTGTATGTACTAACTCTTCGTTTGATTTATGATATGATGATGTAAACTCCAAGATCCTCAAAGCTTATTTTGATATATCTTTTCTTTGAGAGGTTTAAAACATTCAACAAAGAAAACTTGAAAGAAAGGAAAAAAAAACTAATTAAAACTAAAATTAAAAACAAAATCAAGTAACAAATAAATTGAAGAAAACAATCCCCAGTAGCAGCACAAAAAATTTGATATACTAAATGACATATCTTTTAAATCCTTGCACTAAATTATTATTGTTATTGTGTATAATAATAAGTAAAAGCAGTATCCACAGAGATTATACTCAATTTATAAGCTATTAATGCAAAACTCTAATCTAATATGTGACCAAAAAATTAAAAAGACTTCATAAAAGAAGCAAGCTAAACTTTGATTGAGGGGGTTTATTGAGATACAAATACAATAAGAAACATTGAAGCAAAAGTAAAGCTAAGGTTGAAGGAAACAAAATAACAAGTGACAATAAAGATAAGAAGTATAGTTAAAGAATCATTCGCCACCTCTAAACATAACTATGAATTAAAACTAGAATTATATGCAATTACTTTTTAAACCTACGAACCGTGGATAGCGACAAGCTCTGCTATCCCAATCTTTCCTTAGTTTGTTGTTAAATAGAACAAGCTCTCTAGTTAATCCCTAATTATTGAATAATCTAGAATAAGCTCTCTAGATTTAATTAAAACAAGAAAGATAGGTTGATGTAGGAACAAACAGACAAGCTCAGATTATTTAACCTAGGTTATGTTCCACATTGCAATCAACAAAAACTTGACCATTATCATTGATCACAAATTGCCACTAATAAATAGAAAAAAAAGACAATTATGGATTAAGATTATTAATCTGTCAATAGATAATTATTAAGGTCTATTTACTTGTGCATCCAAAAAAAATCAAGATAAGAATAATAAACAATTTTTATGGAAGAACATAAGCAATCTTAACAGATAAATCTTGAAGAATTCTGAAAATCAATTATACCCTCAGCTACTTCTTAATTCTTATTTTTTTTCTTTCAATGCCAAGGTTAAGTCTCTATTTATAGTGGTAAAAACCTTAGGCTGGATAATCCTATTCAAAATAGGAAATGTTGACGTCACTTTCAAAGCAGATTCAGTTGACCAATTCTGATGCTTTTGTGCCTATTACTTGGAGTGCAAGAATTAAGCTTTTGGTATTAAATCTAATCTTTTTGACTTTAATATCTTCTTCCATTTTTGTGATTCTGATATTGTAAGTTCATTAACATCGTCATTAACATGTTTTTGTTTATTCTCTAAAATTAATCTAAGATTGAAAAACAGACATAAGTAACTAAAATACAGATAGAAAACATAACAAAAACTAAGAATAGAAAGTGTAGATATGTGTGATTTATGAACTTATTACTTGATTACTCTGAAACATTTAGTCTTGTTGTCAAACTAGTCACTTGGGACTAGTTTTTTGTATTACAATTTCAAATAATTTGTCGTTACAGCAACTAGATGTTGATAATGTTTTTTTTTTTTGTTTCGTTTTTTCAAATGTGATATTTCATGAAGTTTACATAATGCAACCACTAGTTTTAGCTTCCAAAACTAATCTTGGTTACTTATGTAGACTAATAAAAGCTATTTATAGGTTGAAATAGGCTTTAAAGGCTTGGTATAAAACTTTTATTTCAGTTTTTACTGAATTACAAGTTAAAAAACTCAGTAGCTGATGCAACTTAATTGTTTTTAACAATGATGGTGTTCAAGCTTACATGTTGATTTATGTGGATGACTGAATTATGAGAAGAATAATTATTTCTTTTTTTTTTCCTACAATTTTTCAAGCCTTACTATTAAGTTATCCCTTTTGGTACTTCTATGATTTCCCAAGTTTTGTTTTTTTTAAGGCCTCTTCTCTACTCTCATGCCTACCCTCTATTCTTTTTAGGACAATGCTTCATATAGAGTCTTACGAACTAAAATTGTGTTTAGACTTACAAGAAATGTTTTATAAGAAGGTGATAATCTATTAAAAGACCCAAAATAAGATAGTGGATATAATGGGTGTTTACTACTTTCTCTTGGATTTTTCCTAAAAGTAATTGAAAGATAAATATAAGTATTTTCACTTTTAGATAGTATATTATGAAAGGTAGGTCTGCAAATTGAAGTTACCTCATTCCTAGAGTTAGGAGGAGAATCCTAGACTTATGCTAGTTCAAGAACTGGAGCTTATCCTCTTGAATACACCTCTGTATATCTTTAATTGTCATAAATAGGAGTTTTTTTTGCAAAGATGAAGATTGTGACAGTGATTGAGAAGGTGTTTGAGTCAGTGTAGATGGTTTTTGAGTAGGTATAGGTGCGAGTGTCTGATCCTTCAATCTCTAGAAGATGCAAATGCAAACAAGTTTTTAACACTTCAACAATAAGATTGGCTAAAACGCAAATGGCAACAATAATTATTCTTTTTTTTACTAGCAATTATTTATTATAATAATAGATAATAAGTTTGTTGATGCTTTTCTACTTGGAGTCCGAAGTCGGGCAGAATCCTACGACACAAAGAAAGTCAGAAAGACGCTGAAGTTTATTCTCCGGGAGCCCTCTCCGATGGTTAAGTCAAAAAAGTGTTTTATGCAATGTATTATTGTAATTTTCTTGGAGTTCGAATGCTTACCAGTGAGCGGGTCTTGCCCTTTTATAGGATTTGTTTGGGGACATTGTGTCAGATGATTTAGTGGTGATGTGACCATCGCCAAGCTAGGTGTCAGGCTATGGTGTCTATTGGTCGTTCAGTCAGTCAGCCGCCAGTCAGGATGTTAACTCCGTATTTAATGTTGCTGCCGGTAGGTCAAATCATTGTCAAGTATGACTTGGCGGTCGACATTATAGAACTGTACCATTTTGGCAGTCGTCGTATGCAGGATATAACAATAGTCCCCTCCAAGGTCCAAAAAGGTGGTCATAAAGTGACTTGACATTTTGGACGTGTGAGATGGGGAGTTGGCTCGTGGCGTATGGAGTCGAACGCACGGGAGACGAGAATGTACAGAAGGTACAATTGGCAGTAATGACAGCAATAATAGCAGGGTAACGGAAAGGCATGGGAAAGGGGAAGGGAAGGAGGGGAGAACACGTGTCTTGACAGGGGATTTGTAAGGGCGTATTTTGAGGGATTCGAAGGGGCAAGGGGAACATGTGTCAATGTAGGGCAGTTATGGTGCTGAATAAGATTGTGACACGTGGCGAGGAAGGAAGCGGAAGGGGCAAGAGCGCGGGGGTATATAATGAGGGGAGGGGCTGAGGGGCTGCTCCACATTTGTGAAAAAAAAAAGTAGAGTAAAAGGTGAGGAACTTGTGCGAGGAAGAAGGGAAAAGCGTGATAGTTTGAGAGGGTAAGTCGTGGTGTGCGAGCATTGGTAACGGGTTGCGGTGGTTTGGCAGTGGACGTGTTTGAGGAGGTACGAAGAGGAACGCTGCAAGGAAGAAAAATCGTTGTCTAGTAAGTGTGTGGTCTTCTTTGTTGGTAGGTTTGGGTAAGGGTTTGTAGCTCATGGTTAGGGGTGGTAGGCTGTTGGTGAAGTCTGTGATGAGAAAGGGGAGATTAGAGGAAGTGGGAAACGAGCTAAGGGCGATAGGGGGACATTTGAGCCAGGGAGACATGGCTGGGTGCGGGGTGTCAGAGGAGGAGGGGGAGGAGATGAGAGGAGTGGTCATCGAACAGAGAGGAGACCAAGGGGAAAGAGGGTCAAGTGGTGAAGAGGTCGAGGAGGTGGTTGGCGAGGAGAATGTGCAGGGTGTAGTCGTCGGGGAGGAAGCTGAGGAGGAGAACGCCGAGGTGGACACGTCAGCGGTAGAGAGGCATGTGGGGGAGGTGAATATGGAGGTAGTATGGCGGAGGATCTATGATAGAGGGTCGATCTGGAGAGGTACCAGATCGCTGAGACGGGTCCAGACAGGCGAGCGACATTAGCCGAAGGGGATAGTGCGACGTTCTACCTGCACATTTTCAAAGCTAGCTTCCACCTACCGCTGGAGCCTTTTTTTGGTGAGGTGCTGGAGGTGTTTAACCTGTCGCCCAACCAGTTGAAGCCGAACAGTTAGGCAATCTTGTTAACTTATTTTTTAGTGTGCAAGGAGAAAGGGTGGCGACCATCGGTTAGGGTCGTAAGGGAACTCTACTTCCTGAAACAGGGGGAGCCTTGTTTCTATTATCTACAGTCGAGGGAAGAGGGTAGGATGGTGGTAGACCTACCGTCGAATACGCATATACGCCGGGACCAATTCTTCGTGGTAACGAAGAGGGCAAGCATGAAATAGGGGTTCCCGATGCGATGAGGAAGGAGGGCCAGAGCGAGTAACAAAAGAATTGGCTTGGAGCCTGCGAAGGAGCAGGTGCTCTTCTTTAGAGGAGGATGTGTGAGCAGCAGAATGTACCTGACATTCCAGAACATCCAAAGAGAGTGCTTGGGCTGAGATTTGAAGGATGTGCCAAAAGGGCTAGTGCATCCTGTTGGTCGACAAAGGCGGCTGTGCTTGTTGTGACATCAAAGAGGTATGAGACGGATTAGTTCATGTAAGTGTTAATGTGGCGTGTGTATGTGTTGAGCTGAAGTGTTGATATAGCCTGTTATTTTTTGTAGGGAGGCATATACCGAAAGAAGAGGTTGAAGATGTGGAAGGAGAGGGGGGTGCTGCAGAGTTGGCAGGCGATGAAGAGGAGGGTAGTAGGGCAAGTGGGGAGGTGCGGGTGGGTAATGTAGATGGGGGTGACCGCCAATCGAGTCAGGGGATGGAAGAAGGTATTTGTTCTAAGTACTCGTAAGTATGAAGAAATGAACGATGATACTGACCTGACGTATTATCTGTTATGCAGGAATGGATCCGGTGCAAGCGACATTGGTGGAGAGGGCGGCTAGGTAGGCTGCTGCAGAGAGGGCGGTTGCGCGTCAGAGACGGGGAAAAAGAAAGGTTGGCGAACGAGCGGAGAAGGAGACAGGTGCAATTGCGACTACCACGACGTATGGACACCAAGATGCCGCGACGGATGGTCGCCAAGATGCCACACCGATTAGGAGTTTGGTGACTACGGCAATCCCTGTGTCGCAGCCTAGGGTGGAGACGGTTGGGTCGAGTGGCAGGCCAGTACTTGGGTCAACCTTCCAACCGAGTACCACATCTCTAAGGCTGCGAGTGAGCCGTGGGGGGCCCGGCGCAAGTGGCCCTAGCATTTTGTGAAATAATAAGGTGCCAGACTTTGAAGCCGCTCTAAGGTGGGCCACAAAGGGAGTAGCAGCCAGCGACCGAGAGGTACTGTCAAGGAGGAGTCCAGCATAAAACCTGAACACCGCGATGGTAGGGCTGGTGGAGGCACTGCATTGCCAGACGACGTACACCTGCCAAATGGAAAATTGGCAGGAAAGGTTTAACCAGCAGGCATCTAAGATTGCTGAACTGGACGCACAGGTTGGGAAGTAGAAAGACGTGAACGCCAAGTTGGAGGTGTCTCTGAAGGAGGTTGAAGAGAGGCGTATGACAGAGATAGCCGAGCTGCTCCTAAAGGGTGAAAAGGTAGAAGTGGCTGCTGCTGAATCGACGAGAAAGCTAGAAGAGCGTGATGCAGAGTTGGAGGGCCAGTTGGGCTATCGCAGGCTCACCATGAGGGGGAGTTGAAGCGGCAGTAGGAGGAAATTTTTGATAAACTTTTCGCTGCTATGGATTCATATCGGCGAAGTGCTTTGTATGGGGTCTAACTGCTGCGTGGGCCTCTGGATTTACGGGCGATTGACTTAGGGCGCCTATATTCGCCTCCCTTATACTTCAATGTTTTACTTTTGAGTCAGCAAGAAGTGGATGCGGGGCGGGTGAAGGATGCAGCCTTGATTACCCCTGTGGTTGAGGAATCAGATCAGGGAGATTCTAGTGATGAGGCTGGTGTCCAGACAATTTCGTCGACTAGAAATGAGTAGGATTGTAATGACAAAGTTTGTAAAGAGTTCTGAATGTGAATAAAAAATTGTTTTCATTGTGTGTATGAGTTGTGTAATTTGTTTGAGTTGCTTTGTTGTTTGCATAAGGTGTGGTGTGTGTAGTTGGATTTGGAGGTTGAGTTATAAGGTGCCATGGTGGCATTTGTTTTGAAAGTAAACGCTCTGGTGGTGATTTTTAGAAATGAAAGATTATGCTTGGTGGTGATTTGCACAAGTTGTGCCTTAGCGAGTGTTTTGGTGTAAGTAAGAGTTTGATCGTGGGGCGATTGTAGTATGAACGGAGCCTTGGCGATTACTTGTCGTAGTAACTACAGATCATGCCTGGCGACAATTGCGTTGTAGCAATTTGTAATAAGTATGTGCCTTGGCGATTTGTAATAAGTATGTGCCTTGGCGACTGCATTATAGCAATAGATGGTGGATCCACAAAGTGTCTTTGTAAGACAAGAGTGTATGATGGCGACCAAAAAATATTATTGGTGAATGCGCTTACAAATAGTATTTCTTTAGATGGGCGGCGTTCCATTTGCTAGGAATGGGGCGTTTGTCTAGTGTAGTTAGCCTGTAAGCGCCAAAACCTAGGACTTGGCTGACTTGATAAGGGCCTTCCCAGTGTAGGGAAAGTTTTTTTCGTTCTGCGGCTGGTCGACTGGCTTCGCAGTTTCGGAGAACGAGGTCACCCACCTGGAATTGGCGATTATAGACCCGTCGGTTATAATACCGGCTAACTTGATGTGCACGGACAGCCATACGGATTGCGGCATTTTCTCTGGCTTCCTCAAGTAGATCGAGGTTGGCTTTAAGATGTTCGAAATCGAGCTCTGGATCAAGGTATGCAGTGCAGACACTGTGGACCCCCATTTCTACGGGTATGACAGCCTCTGTTCCATAAACAAGGCTGAAAGGAGTAGCTCCAGTCGCCTGAGTTGCGATTGTTCTGATAGCCCAAAGTATGCCAGGCGTTTCATCTACCCATGCACCCTTGGCATCGTCCAGTTTCTTCTTTAGGGGTTGGAGAATGTTTTTATTCATGGACTCGACTTGGCCATTTGATTGGGGGTGGGCGATAGAGGTGTGGACGAGATTGATGTTAAAGCGGGAACAAAAATCATGGAGTTTGTTGGCTGTTAATTGCTTGCCATTGTCTGCTATAATGACATGGGGAATGCCAAATCGACAAAGTATATAGCGCCAAATGAAACTTTCCATATTC
>JBBYHK010000016.1:2596190-2609552 GCA_038382065.1 Adansonia grandidieri | reverse complement strand
GGCTTGTGCGGAGATACGAGGGCCCTTTTAGAGTTTTGAAACGGGTAGGCAAGGTAGCCTACAAACTTGAGTTATCGAAAAAACTCAAGGTACACCCCGTTTTCCATGTCAGCATGCTCAAACCATTCTATGAGGATCAAGAGGATCCAGACCAAGGCAAGTCACAGTGTGCACCAGTAGGGGTGAAGGCTTCTTATGATAAAGAGGTACAATGCATTCTTGTAGACCGAGTGGTACGGTAAAAAAGTCATAGGCCAAGGCATGAGTACTTTGTCCGATGGAAAGGATTTCCTGATTGCGAGGTAAGTTGGGAACCGGCCGAGGCATTGTGGCAGTTCCAAGATAAGATTGAGCAGTTCCATTTGGAGGAAACGATGAAGGCATCACAAGAGCAAGTGAGGGAGAATGTCACGGGCTGCACTGATCAGCCCAGGCCCAAAGACACAAGTTACATGGAACAACTTGGCCCACTAAAATATGCCCAATCTTTGGAGAATTCTAGAAGGCCCAGTTTCTAGAAGCTTGGAGATACAGTTAAAAACAACTACTCCAACTTATTTAAAATTAGATAGAGATAAAGTTATTAAAGTTTAAATTCATCTAGGATTCTAGATTTTATAGATAAGTATAAATGCTAGCCGTCCATTAGATTTAATCTAAACCATTGATGTATGGGGAATTCAACTATAAATAGAGGTCTCCCCAGCCTCATTTATATCATCAACAAACACTTGAGAAATACATTTGAGCATTCCACTCTATTCTCTTTGTGTTCTTCTTTTCTGCTTTTAAGCTTTTAGCTTCAGTGCCTTTGAGGAATTTAGATTCTCCTTTTGAGTGTTTTTAGGTTGACTTAGGCATATAAGGAAGCAAATCCTAAGCCTAAGGCCGCGCGGTTTGCTAGACTAAAGTTCGAGCCCGTGACACGTGCATGTGTGTGTGGTCCAACCTCATGTGGGCCTTCACCCTCAAGCCCAAAAGCTTGGTTGCCTTTTGGGCCTAACCCTACGTTGCAACTTGTCTAATACATACCAAAAAATTAAGCCGTATTTTGTCCATGTGAACCTTGCATCGTTACTTGGCTAATATATACCAAAAAATTAAGCTATATTTTATCCATATGGAATTGTTCACTACTTAACACATCCAAGTAAATATTTTTCTTTCTCAAATATGCATCTTGAGAATAATTTCTTGTTTACCACAGATATCAATCGTGTAACATATTGTATATCATAAATTTACATATGATAGCCTACATATTAGAATACGTATTTCATATTTATCAAACAATTTGAGCCATTGATTGCTTTTCTTTCTTTTTTTTAAAAAAAAAAAAAAAGTTGATGTGTTTCTGTAAAGATAATTGCATGGTTTAAGAGAAATTCATTGAGTTTCTTTAAAAATTTATATCTTTCCTTCCCTTTAAATTATTTTAATCTTGTATTCAAATTAGCCACAATATTTAGCATTAATTAATTTTTTGTACTTTTATTTTATTTTTCTCTTTCAACAAAGAATAAAAAGTAATATATGATTGTGGAGAATTCAACTCTTTAGTTTTGAGTTTAGAAAAAAATAGATTTGGATATTGTACATATTTTTTATCTTGAAAAATATCATTATTTATTAAATTTTATTAATGCAAAAAATTGTATATAAGAAAGCTCAATTTTATTTCGAGCTTGCTAAACGATCTTCATTGAGTCGAGCTCGAATAGTTTAATTTTCCCTTGAGTCAAACTCAAACTTTAAAAATGATATTTGATCGAGCTTGAGTCAAGTTTTGAGTCGTGAGTTTCAAATTGAGCTTGAGCTTTTCACTATTCGATCTTGGCTTGACTCAGTTACAACATTAGTTTAGAAGCGTAATATCCTTCTTAGATAAGTTAATTAGATAGAGGTTTGGGAGGGTCATAGGTAGATCAAGAACTTCAAAAAAATGTGGCTTCTTTTAAATATCAATAAAAAAGATTTATCACTAAATCAAATGAAGCTAACTTATTAAAAAAAAGTTATTTGTATTTAATTTTAAAAATTTTAATTGAGGTGGCATCGTCTAGCTTACTGGCAATGTATAGATATATTTTTGTAACGTTAAAATTAACACTAATAAACCTCTATAATATTAAAGAAAAGCCATAAATTGCTGCAAGAAAAACTTGTTTGATTGGTTGTAATAGCCATTCCCTCTAAGGTAAATTCCGAATGGAATGGCTATTAGTCATTTGCTTGGTTGTAATGGTTATTTGGCAAAATAGTCATTACAACCCAATTCAACAAAAGCATTAACTAGTCATTCAGTGCCTCTAAATTAAATATTGGAACCAAAACATTGAATGGGTCAAACCGGACCTTAAATATGGGAACCAAAATGTTCTCGTCAATCTTGCTTTTATATATATATATATATATATATATTAATGATATATTAAAAGTTTTTCAATGTATTATCAATCAATTAGATAAGTATCTCTTAACAAAATATTTTTATAATTGAGAATGAAATTTTCCCTTTTATTAGTCTTGATAAACTTGTCAAATCTATGCATATGAAGTAGATGTAATAGAAGGAAGTATATTAAGTTTCAATTAAATCGAAGTACAATAATAAATTTCAATATATTAAGCCATAATATGATATTAATTTCGAAAGATCTCACTCTTCTAATTTGAATTTAAATGATTTTATTTAACTAAGAAAGTGTCGTAAAATATTGAATTTGGCAGATGACTATATACTTAGTATGACTAGAAATTAAGGTTTTAATAATTAGGAACATGTATATATTATGGTACATTCTATTAAGCAATGTAATTCCTCCCCTATTTATGTTTGAAGTCCTTTATAAAATACACGTTTGTATTCATGTTGGCATAAAAGAAAGATCGCAGACATAACTAGTTCTTGAAGAATTAAACTATTAAAGTTTACGTTTGCTAATAGGAATTTTAAAATGGTTGAAAATAACTTGAATTAAAATAAAAATGATATATTTATTAAAAGCATCAAATCATTATCAATAAGATATGACTCTTTACATCTGTACACTTATATACAATATATTATTATTCAAATTTATTTTTATATTCATCTGATAATATTTTTATATATTTATATTTATATTTGATAGAAAACGAATAATCTAAACTTACTCAAATACTTGGTTATAGTTTTTTTTTTAATTAAATATACTAAGTAGTGGCAGAAATCAATCAAGTACAACTTACAACTGTTTTTTAATAATTAAAAAAAAAAAAAAACCTTCTTAAAAGGAAAGTAGCCAAGAGGGTGGAAAATAGAATGGCGTTATAGGGTTATTGAACGTCGGGTATCGGGTGACTTGTGGGGCGGATATTATCTTATTCATTTGTATTCGAACTCGAATATGAAAATTAAAAACAAAACACTTCAACATTTATATCCGTCCACGTTAAAAACAATGTTATCAGCATCATATTGGTATCAACCGTATCAGTTGATACATATCGATTTTGACATATAACGGTATCGACGATAGTTGATTTTGTTTCGATCTTGGTTTCGGTCTATACTGGCCGTACCGATAAGTATCGATCTATTTCGGTGGTGCTGGTCAAAACTAGCTGTACTGGTTGATACATAATATAAACTTGTAAAAGAAAATTTAAATCAATATTGATCTTAAATCTGATGAATATTATACATAATTACTCATAAATTTGATCTATATTAGATATAATTATTCGTAAATTTAACGATCATTAAAAAATTTTATCTTACTACTTAACCGATATTAATTTTCTTATATTTGATGAAGTTTTTTTTTAAACATTATATATAATTGATGAATATTTAATATATGAAATTTATTTAATCTCATTTATTTTATTTTTGAAAATATTTTTCATATAATAAATTAAAAATATTCAAACTCCGATAAATTCGAAACGATATATTAAAATATATCAATACGATATATACTTATATCAAAATAAAAATGATATATCTATGAATACGATACTAACTACTTTGATCAAAAAGCAGCTTAAAATTATTATCCATAAATGCAGCAAATTTTCACTTTGAGATGAAGTTAATATGGTACTATTTGTTTATAACTAAAGTAAAAAATTGGAAAAAAAAAAAAAAAAAAAGAACTCTTTGACTTTTAGGCATTATATTTTCTTTCTTAATTTCTTCTCTAATTTTTTTTTCATTTATTAAATTTAATTTTTTTAAAAATAAAATAATTAAATAACATGACACCAAACTCATTTTTATTTGTCAATTTTATCAGGTCAATATTTTAACATAACATGTGAATATTGTTTAAAATTTTTGTTACCGATAGTAAAATTTTTAAATTTCGTAAAAATATATATATATAAAATTGTCACGTTTTCATTTAATTATAAATAAAAAATTTAAAACAATTAACATAATTACTAATTTAATAGAAATAAAATTTTAAAACTCCATTTAATTTATAAAATTTGAAGACTCCATCCTCATCAATAGGAAATTAGTTCATTAGAATTTTATTTTTTGCTTCTCTAATTGATTTGATTAGAAGTAGAAAATTAGAAATAAAATGGATGAAATTACAATTTATATTGTAAACTCCCTCCTTATATTTTGGTTATAAAGAAAACCAAGCACTTGTCAATTTCTAATTAAAAAAAATTGCTAATATAAAAACACACAAACCTCAAATAAAATAGCATTTTCAAGATAATACAATCTCTTAAATAATATTCTATTAGGGATAGGAATAATCTCTTTTTAAAAATTTGTGCTATTCAAACATTTCTAGATAATATGGGCCTCAAATATTAAACATTATCTCATTATATAACATAAACACGATATTAAAAAATAATTAATATATGATATAAAATATAATTTAAAAAATAATATAAATATAATAAAAATAATGAATATTTAAATATTTATATAATATGAATTATGTATCAAAATTTATATAATTATAAAATATTTTAAATATAATTATAATATAATAAAATATAAAAATATGATATAATTAGACTAATTATTAAGTATTAGAAGAGAAAGAAAACAAATCTAAGCTTTTAGCTATAATACTTCTGACTTTGGTTTTAATTTTTATTTAGAAGTGATTATATTAGATACGATATAAATTGATTACAACCAATAATCTTAAACAATATTTAGAACTGAGAAGAATCAACGCTGCAAAATCTCACATTCTTCCTTACCTGGCGATATCCATCAGCGGATACAGCCATGCTATATTTGCACCTCGTGGGCCCTTTTTTTCTTTTTTCCCACTTAAACTACTTTTGATTTAAAAAAAAAAATTGATAAATTCATACATGGTAAAAAAAATTCAACACTTATAAGGAGTATTTAATAAATATAAAAATAATTTAAAAAGTGAAGGTGTTAGCTTGAAATTTTTTATTTTTTAATTTAAGCCCGAGTTGATTTGAATCCAAATTGATTTGAAAGAACGTGTCATTGTTTAAAATAATATTAAAAATTTTAATATTAATAATTAAATATAATAATTTTTTTATTATTTAATAAAATTGCTTTGACTCGAATTACGAAATCTTTTAACTATACCACACTACCTATGAAAAGATCTAGTAATGACTAATTAATAAGCACCACAGGACGTATTTAGATACGAAGAACATTAATACATGTCAAATTTATATTTAATAATTTATGTCTTATTTATATTTATGTAATTGACAAAAAAGTAGAAAATACAAAATATAAAATATACTACACTATTTTATTTTATTTTATTTTTCTCCTAAACCTACTTATAAATCTTTTGTTTGAGACAATTTATGGATAAGAAGATCTCATAGGCTATATAGTTCCTAAGAGCAAAAAGTCATAAATAAACTAAAAAGTTTATAGGTTTTTTTTTTTTTTTTAAATACATCCATATGTATATATTTATTAAAAAATGGAAAGTAATGTAATATAAATAGGCAAAGGCAGCTCCAACAAAGCTCGGGCAGCTCCATTTTTATTTTCCCCCTAGAATTCGAGTACTATGCCCTGAATTAGCTGGCTCGAATTTCATTTTTTTTATATAAACATTTCCAGCTTTTCAACCTGATATATCATATATATAAATCCCCATCACTTCTCGTTTTTTGTATATTCGCATCAACCTCAACTCAAATAGAAGAACAAGCTAGCGGCGGCGGCACGCAGGGGGGAGAGAGAGAGAGAGAGAGAGAGAGAGGATGATCAGACCCAGAATGGCGAAACGCAGAGAAAAGCAGTTTTAGAAATAATCGGTGTATGAATAGTATGCGAAACGCCATTGCCGGACTTCATAAGCTTTGTCTTTCTGATTCTGTTTGTATTTCTCTTTGTATGATTGCGTGAAGCCAAAAGCAACGGCAGTACTAATTGGAATAGTTGTTTGCTTATATTTGAAATCACAGCCCATCAAAAGCCATAACCAGTCCGTCGTTTTCTTCCCACATGAAAACCATTTTCTCTTCGTTTCATTCTCTTCATTCTCAGGTTTTTTACCCTCCTCTTCCACTACACCGCCGTCCACGGTGGCCCCGGATGGACTCCTCCACCCCCCACCACCATACCAACCAAAGCAAGACCAAACTCATTGTCCTCATGGGCGCGACCGGCACCGGAAAGTCCCGGCTCTCCATCGACTTGTCCAGCCATTTCCCTCACTCTCAAATCCTAAACTCCGATAAAATGCAACTTTACAAAGGCTTAGACATAACCACCAATAAGATCCCTCTCAACGAACGGAAAGGGGTGCCGCACTTCCTGCTGGGCGACTTCGACTCAATCGACGCCGACGTGGAGCCGTCGCAGTTCCGTTCCGCCGCGGGTTTAACCATCGCCAACATTGCCTCCCGTGGGAACTTGCCGCTCCTTGTTGGTGGGTCCAACTCATTTATCCATGCTCTTCTTGTGGAAACCTTTGACCCTCAAGTGGACGTGTTCGCCGGGTCGGGCTCAGTGAGTCACGTGTTGAGGTATGACTGTTGTTTCCTTTGGGTCGACATGGCGTGGGCGGTACTCAGTGAATACTTATGCAAACGAGTCGATGAAATGCTTGACTCGGGGATGTTCGAAGAGTTGGCCCAGTTCTACGACCCGACAAAAGAGGGTATCCAAGTCGGGTTAAGAAAAGCAATCGGAGTACCGGAATTCGATCGATATTTCAGGAAATACCCACCGTGGGAAAGCCCCGAAAACGGCGTCGTTCCCAAGGAAGGAAGCGATCCGTCCCGGCGGGCGGCGTACGCGGTAGCCGTGAGGGAGATTAAAGAAAGCACGTCTCGATTGGCGAAGAGGCAGATAGGTAAGATCCTACGGCTAAGAAGGGGTGGGTGGGACCTAAAGCGATTCGACGCGACGGCGACATTTGAAGCGCTGATGATGAAGAAGAAGAAGAAGCCATTGTCGTTGGATTTACAGTGGAGGGATATTTGGGAAAGGGAAGTGGTTAAACCAAGCGTGAAGATTGTGAAACGATTTTTGGAGGAGTAGGTTTTCCAGCTACTTTATTCTTTGTTCGTTACAATGCAAAACTCTCTCTCATACTTCAAAACCAAAAAAAAAAAAAAAATGGTGGTATCGGAATAACCAGTGGGGGAGAAATGGCTGGACCAGCTTACTCCGAAAGGTCGACCCATTTTGGCGGACCAGGTCGCCTTTGGTTCCAGCCAGTCCCATATGTCACGGCCTGCACGACACGTAGCTTTGCTAAACATTGGTGGGTCGGATTTGGACCTTGGGTCGGGTGGGTGGGCCAGGCTATAAAAAAGAAAAATTATAAAAAAAAAAAAAAGAAATTTTGTAGGTAAACAAATTTTGTGAATTTTTGTTCTCTGTTTTTTTTTTTTTTTCTCCCATCCTAGTTTCTATAATTATTAAAATATTGCTGCTTGAAATAGTGTAAATCATCCATGTTAGCTCGATTTTTGAATATGAATATCAAATACGAATATATATTCGATACGAATATATTTAACTATTTTAAAGTTTTTTTTATATGTTGAGAAGATTATATTTTAAATTCTCGAACGAATATATGTCTAACACATATTAAACTATAAATGTTTAAAAAAAAGAGTAAGGATAATTTGTCTATGTTGATTCAATTTTTAAATGAATGTTAGATACATATATGTTTGACAAGAATGCATTTAATTATCTTAAAGTATGTGTCAAAATATATCAAGAATCAATTATTCGTTAAACATATATCAAACATAAATATATTTTAAAAATAAGAATTTAAATAACGTAACAAATCATAATGAGATTATGGTAATGAGTCGTTGAGGAGTGTGTGGACTACAAACGCAGTTTTCATATGGAAAACCCTTTGCAAGCCAAAAAAAAAATGCGCTACAAAAATGGCCTTATTTTTTGGTTTTGTTTTTGCCCATTTTTGCTTTGCAGACACGATATGTTCTGCTATTAGGACATGTTTCTTTCAAAATTGCTGCTTCTTTTTTTTTCCACCACTTTTGGATTCTACTAACCCTTTCCTACGTTAAAAAATTAGATTAGATCATAATCGAACCGATTTAATTGAGAATAAGAGGTCAGATTGTCCGGTGCAATATACGAAATCGACCGATACTTGAATTGGCATAAAACTAGATCAACCATTGAATAATCAAGAAAAAAATTTATTTTTATTTTTTTTGAAAATTTTCTTGCAAAAATATTTTTTTAAGTGATAAAGTTTGAACTCATAATCTCTTCAAATATTATTAAAGATCATAACACTAAACCAAAATGTACATTCTTAATAATTATTTACCATATTTATTACTTATTTAACATTAAATTTTTTTAACATTTCAAAATTATTTTAATTTAAATTAACCTATTTAACCAATTCAATAGGTCAAATTTATTAAACTAGTAACCAAAGGTCACGCTTCGATACGGTGTTTTTTTCTTTTAACATTGCTATTTTGCTAAAACTTTCTAATCCTTCGAGAAGGGCGAAAAAAAAAAAAGAAAAAGAAAAAGAAAGTGGGTTCTTTGCAAATGGAATAAATTGTTCAATCACGAATCTTTGTCTGGATTGCAAAATTTATTAACTTTTTAGAGTATCTCCATTTACAATATTCATGGACGGCTGAAAAAAACTAAAGATAAAATAAGGTTACAAAGATATTCTTTCTTCAACACTTAGCACATATTCAGATTCAGTGTCTTTCACGTTAGTGTTCTTGAATTCCTTGACCCATTATTGGACAAAAAGGCCGGGAAAGGTATAGCTTTTGAATTCTGAAATAGTTTTTAATTTATTCTTTTAGTATTTAGAATCGTTTTTTTGAATCGTACTAAATAAAAATATTTATCATAAAGTTCGAGATTTAATTCTGTTAGAATATATAATTATTTTTTAAAAAATAATATTTCAAATTTAAAATTTATTATCTACGATCATTTTCTCTATTTCTAACAATGGCTTTATACATATATATTATATATATGTATATGTATATGTATATAGACTGTTAATTTCTTCAAGCAATTTGATTCAGATGGCCCATTGGGTATTTTCAGCCAATCCACAATATAATTGGGAGAGCATTTAATTATTTCCTTATGAATCTAGTTTTCAGTTTGAATTAATATTTTGCTCTCCCTTATTAGTTTCAAATCCTACCTCTGCAATCCCATTCCTTTGTTCTCACCCAAAACCCAAAGCCAGCTTCAACTTAATTGTAGTGCTTGATTCACAATTTTTTTTCTTTTCTGAAAGAGTTCGTAACATAGAAATAAGAGAAAGAATTAAAAATGTTAGAATTAAAATCTTAAATTTACTTTATGTTACATTTTATGAGTAGTTATATGAATTAACTTACTAAATTATGAGATTTATATATATAGTATAAAAGAAATTATAAATAAAAAATTTTAAATATTAAAATTTATAACTTAAACTTATTAAATATAAATTATTTTATATATAAATTAATTAAATTAAATTTCAAATTAAATCAATTTTGAATTCTTTGATTTACATTTCTTACCTCACAACGTAGCTGCGTAACTTCCAATGGTAGCCCAGGATTCTTGGAATTGCAGAGTAGTGGCCCTAGTGGTCTGCAATCTACTTTTATTCTTCTGTCAGCGTCAGCTTAAGTGCAGCCATTACCTCTCGGGAAGTCACTCAGTAGTCAATTCAAGTACTTAAATATGTTATCTTTTTTCTGATAAAAAAGTCGAAAAAACTTCCATATACTAATATTTATAAATTTATTAAATATTTCATATTAAAAATAATTTTATAAGTTAATTAAAATTTGGATTAATTTAAATGTCAATCTTTTACGTAAAAAAACAGAATGAATTGTCAATTTTCTGCCAAAGCAAAGCAATTGCAATGCAAGTTTCTAAGAATCATTGATTGTTTTCTTTGCTCAAAGTTTTATCATCAAATTCCCAGGTCACCCCAATGGCTTCTTCCCCTGTCCAATGCTCGTTCAGCTGAAGCTGACCTACAGGTGTCCGTGAGACCGGATTATTACCGTAACTTAAAATTTTTTAAAATTTTTTATTTAAGATTAGTTTTTATTTTTTTAAAAATTTAAATTATTATTTAAAAAATTTAAATATTTTAAAATTTTTATATTAATATTTATATATTTTTAAAATTAAATTTAAATAAAAATATTTTTTTATTAAATAAATAATTATTTGAATCAGGTTAGCTGACCCAAATAAAAAAAAAACTTATGCCTAGAGCTAATTCAACTCAAATTAAGCATGTGAACAAGCTATTTGATCGTTTAATATGTCTTAAGTCGAATCCATTTGCCGTAATAATCTTATGATATTTTTGGCAGATATATGTTCCATCACATGGCACATTTATCTAGCAGCTTACTAAATATTAATAAAAGACAGAAAAAATAACCAAAACAAAAATATATAAATATATTAAAATTTATATAAATACATAATATATTAAATAAAATTATAATAAAAAAATAATTAAAAATAATATAAATACATGAAAAGATGAATCTGCCATCCGCGAGCCTAATGTTTTGAAGCCAGCTGCTCATAGTACCAGACTTTGGTGCAACATTTGATTCAGCAGCCGGAAAGGAAGAGAATTAAAAAAAAAAAAAATTAAAAATTATGCAGCAGCTTGGATTAGGATACAATTATTGGTTAATTATGTTCATAGATAAATTGACATATTTTGCTCACCCTTCGCTGCCTGACAACCAGATGCTGAATTAGGGTATTATTTTGACAACATTATTTATATGTATAATATATATATATATATAATGCATGAAGGCAAGACCTTTAAAAAAAAAAAACAATCAATATTTCGAAGCTCACTGGATTTCAGCTAATTTGGTTTAAGTAAATTGATATCCCATAACGAGAATAGAGCTCTCCCAATAAAGTATTTTAATACACAAGACTTAAACCTAAAATCTTGCTTAAAGGGACGAGAGTATCTACTATTACAACCAACAACTCGTTAGCAAGGCAAGACCTTTTCACTTAGTTGGTTGCTGTGAATTGATCAGTCTGTTGTTTCGAATTCGACAAATGCAACCTCGGGTTAAGAAAACTGGTACGAGATTAAATTTCAGTTTTTATTCAATTACTTTAATCGGTTAGATTAATTAATTCGTTTAAATAAGATTTTAAAATGGTTTTAATGTTAAACAAATATTATATGTAACAAATAATTAATAAAAGTATGCATTTGGATAAGTGGCATGGGTTTTAGTATAATTTAAGAGCTTACGATTCAAATCTCTTCACTTAAAAGAAAATACTTAGAAAATTTTTTTTTAGATTTTCTTTAGTTTTTATCAGTTGAATCGATTTTAAGTTAATTCAAATGATTTCTTATTCTTAAATAGTTGTATATAATAATGGACAAAATATTCCTCCAGATCTTAGTTGAACTGGTTCAATTAACTTGTCCAGTCCAATTAATTTTTAACTTTGAACAAATGGTCTTATGAAAGTAATAGCTAGTGAGTGTGCATATATATATATATTATATATGTATATATATATATATATATAGCACGGTAATAAAAAGAAAAAAAATTCATATGCAGAATACATGAATAACACGTGTCTTATTTATTTATTTATTTATTTATTATTTTTTTAAACATAATCTTCAGGACATATGTCATTGGGCTTGCCTCGTTTATAAAATTTTTTCTTTACACTATTAGTGTATGACATAATTACCCTATGTATAAAATATAAGTTTAAGCATTAAATGATAAAAAAAAAAAAACAAAAGGAAAGAAAAGTCAAATACATGTTTTCATAACTATTCAGTGGACTTTCTTTCGTGGAAACAAAATTATCAAGAACTCAATTAAAATGATTCAATAATTTCTATCTTAATGTAGATAACAAGTTTGTCCGCAAGAAACTCATCCAAATAATTGTAAGAATTATAAATTATATTATTTGATTATTTTATATATAACAGATATATTTGTGGTATAAAATAATAATTAAGTGAAGTGAAGATAAAACTATTTCTATAACATTCAAACAAGTAATAAATTAATTTATTTAAAATCATACAATACAAAAATTAAAATTAAATAATTTCTTACGTTATTTTAGATTAATATGAATTTTACTTTTACCTTTTAAGGTACATTTTCATTATAAAAATTAAAAATTTTCTAGAATTTAAATTTTTTTTAAAAAAATTATAAATTGCTATCAATTATTTTAAGATAAAACAATAGTAGTTATTACTGCATAAAAAAAGTTTTAATCATACTTTATATATATATATATATATGTATATGTATATATTACAATAGCTTTTAGGGGAGGTTTCGATTTGTTTAATATGGATCAACGATTATCAAATCAATCAAATCCATTTCTTTTGGGGATTGAATTATTGTTATCTTAAAAATTAAGTTCTTAGATTCTGGTTTTCATTAATATTTCTTAAGTTATGCACATTAATTTGTTCCAAATGGTAGTCAATGGCAAAAAAAATGGCAACCGACAGCACAAGAAATAATTAGAAAAATATTAAAATATCACACGAAAAAAAATACAAATACGATATAAATACACAGATATATTAAAATTTGTATAACAAGAAGATTATTAATTTATCAACCTATATATAATACCTCAAACACCACTACAAACTAAAAATTTTCAGAGATGAGATAAGAGAACGATAAAAAAAAGTTTCCGCTATCTTGAATTTTATAATATTTAAAATAAATATCGTACCTAATTTAATAATATTGGAGACAAATGTTGTCCATATTTTTAGAGACACAATTTAAAAGGATAACTATTCGAGATATTTTTTTCGTCTCTAAAATTTTTAGGGA
>JBBYHK010000016.1:2526727-2596090 GCA_038382065.1 Adansonia grandidieri | reverse complement strand
AAAAAATTATATTATAATAATTAATAATATTAATTTTTAAAATATTTTAATAAAAAATAATTAAAAAATTAAAAAAACACCTTTTCAACCGGCAAAGTTAAAGTGACTTGACGTTGTGAGCTTCAAGTACCTTAGGGGAAGCTCACCCTAAGGAGCTTCCCCTAGAATTTTCCGTGAACATTATAACAGTGGCAAATGCAAAATGCAGAGTGCAAAAGGCGAAGGGTTTCGCTTTCGCTTGCTTTGATTTCATTGGTTCGTCAGGAATTTTTTTCGTAGAAAGCTTATGGTACCCATTCTTCTTTTCAAGTTTCAATCAAATCACCAGCTTTTGCTTTCCACACACAAATAAACGTGAAGAGACCAAAGTCTCTCTCTCTCTCTCTCTCTCTCGTTATAAGGAATAGAACATATCTGCCTCTCTATGTCTCTTAGTTTTCTTTTAAACCCTCAAATTCCCACGCAAATGGCAATGAAAAAAAAAGTGATGCTTGAGCTGAACCTTTTTCAATAATAGTGGTAGCTCCAATGAATTAAAAGGTACCACTCACTCTCACTCCCTCTTCATTTTATTTTTGTCAACAAACATGGGTTATGATTATATTTTAGTACAGGTGTTCGGAGTTATTTTTAAGCTACATTTAGATAGACATTAGTTAAAGAAAGAAAATAAAAAAATGAAAGTTTTTTCTGAGGAAAGTAAAGGATCCATCTGTCCTTTGTCTGAATAGCTAAAATTAATAAAAACATTTAAAAAAAATCTAAACAACTGTCGTTGATTAAGTAGTGGAAAGAAAATGATTCATTATATTAATTTTTAAATTGTAATATTTTTTTATAAACTAATATATGAAATAAATTAAGCTTTTATTTTCATCAGAATATCAAACTAAATAGTAAGACAGTGTGCAACAATTTTCTATTGTAAGAATTAAAATAATATCTGATTATTATAAATGTTAAAATTCTAACAAAAAATTGAAAATAAAAAAAAAAGTTTTAGACTTTATAAACTATAAAGAGGTTATAATAAACATTTCACATGTCAAGAAATTTCTTTTTAACTTTCTTTTACTCTCTATTTCCAAAAAATTGGAGTATTAAAAAGTTGGCATTTCAAGAAAAAGTAGAGTGGACAAAATAAATTCGAACTCGTAAAAACTTGAGTTTCAACTTGAACTAACCAAAATATCAAAAATCCAAACCCAAATTAACTTGATCCAAAGTCAAAATAATCCGGTCAAAAAAGCCCAAACTCAACCCAAGGATCAACCCCAACCTAAACTCGAACCTTAACTTAATATTAAAAATAAGGATAACCAAATTGAAATTAAATAATTCTGTATAAGGTAAAAAACTTTAGTTATGAATTTGACAATTTTTTATAACAAATTAATTTTATATTATTTTTTTGCTACTAAATATTGATTTTAATATATAAATATAGTTAAAAATTATCATTTTATCAGCTTACTTAAAAAAATAGTATTTGTTGTCACATGTGTCACACGTGAATTTTAGTTGTTTTATGAATTTTTAAACATGTGATTGTATATTTTACAAATAAATAAAATTAATAAGGCGTTCATTAACGAAATTTATGTTAATATATAAAGTATGTTCCAAGCACAAATTATATCAAATTAATATAAAGTTTATTCTTTTTAGTGGTACTAATATTGTAGAATTAAAAGTTTGGAAAATAAACAATTTAAAGTAAGTTTTAACTCTTTTTATTAATCAAGTAAATTTGTTTACATTTTACCATTAATGAAATTTTGAACTTTGAAAAATAATATAAATTAATATAAACATTAACTTTTTTATTTATTATGAAATAAATTTATTTAACAAAAATCTTTTAATAAAACTAAAATTCTTATTTATAAATTTGATAAATCTTATTAATAGAAAAAAATTTACAAAAGAATTTAAAAATTTAGTAAATGGATTTATTTATTTTTTAAGGTTAATGAAAAAATTAAACCTTTGAAATAAAGTAATTTAATGTAGATCTGAAACTTTTTTTATTTATTGTAAAATAAATTTACTTAACAAAATTCTTTTAGTGAAACTAAAGTTCTTACTCCTAAATTGAATAAATCTTATTAACAGAAAACATTTTACCGTGACAATTTAGAAATTAAGCCCATTTATATAATTAGGTAGGTCAATTCCAATCATGATATTATCTTACGTATATCATGTGCTATTTATGTGTCATGTAATTATATCATATATAAAATTATCATATTTATAAATAATTAATCATATCATCTTTTTTACTTATTTCTATTTAATATTTGCTTTTCAAATGACAAAGTATTAATTATTAAAATATATACTATATGTATCAAGTAATTAAAATTTAGTCATAAGTTAAAGATTAGATCATTATTAAACAACTGAGAAATAATTAGTTAGTGACACTTCTTTTTGTATTGTCTTATCCGCTCTTAAATTACAATCTTATACTATTTTTTATTTTTTAAACACAGTTATTTGTCCATTTTGATTTAATTATTAGTATGTATAATTATATTTGTATTTATGGATTATACAAATTATAATATATTTGCATGTTGAAATTCGACTTCATCAAATCAATTATTTTCAATTTTAGTATGATTAATTTATAATATATCATATTTTATAATAAATTATTTAACAAAATAATTTCATATAACAAATTAATTATATATTTTTATGCTAATAAAATATTGATTTAAATATATAAATATAAATAAATATCATATTATAACAAAAGTTTATTTTTTAATAATAATAATAATAATAAGAAGAAGAAGAAGAAGAAGAAGAAGAACAACAACAACAACAACAACAAAAACAATAATAATTGTAGACATTTGATTCTATCCAGGCTCTTTTCAAATTAACTGTGCCCTATTTGAGACTTCTGACAAAAATGCACTTTTTCTCTTCCCTAATCAAAATTTCACATTCGGAGACTCAATCAAAAGGTTTGGGATACCTAGGGACTAAATTGAACAAGTGGAAATATTTGAAAAATAAAAAATGGCCTTTTCATACGAATCACGTGTAAGTGTCGATACATTCATTTATCTATCAATACATCATCAGGCCAAAATCAATTTAGCTATTGGGTAGTTTTTGTGTCAATACATTGGCCTATAATTTGTTGATACATCACCTTATGTAGTAATAAATTATGAAAAAATGACATGATGAGTATGATCACTTCAAATTTGCTACCATTTCGCCTTTCTAACCATTCTAGCAACCAAAGGCCATGTAACCTGACTTATTTCTAACTATCTAAGCCTAGTTTGGTTGAAAGATAATGGAATGCTATTTTGAGTTAGAGTTAAAAGCTTATTCATGCTTGGATTTAAGATAATGCCGTTTTGAGATAGTTGCCATCTTAAAGGCATGCATGCATGCTTGTCCACCAAACCAGCTTACTCCCTACTTCGTTTGGAAGGTCCTTAGCCCTTTGATTAGAGCACCTAGGTGTTTAGAGAGTTTGCTTATAAGCAAGCTTTCATGAAGTGTCAAATGGAGAATATGGGTGCATGGGGATAAAAGTTGATCAGCCAAGGAGATTTTAAACCTTTTTGGACGTTCATGTTAAGGAAAGATTTTTATCTTTATAATTTAGAAAAAAGAAACAAAAAAGAGAGAAAAAGCAAAAAAGAAAAAAAAAGAAACAACCTAAGTTTTTTTTTAAGGTAATCTTCTTGTTTAGTTTTCAATTTTTCTCCATATTTCTCTTCTTCTTATATGAGTTAGTGGATCCTAAGCCTTGCTTAAGTAATGGTTTGTGCCAAAGTTATAATTATTATCTCAAAAATGAGGAATGAATGAATATAGGATTAAAATAGTTTTTTTTTAAATTTGATCACAAGATAAGTTTTAATCAAAAATTGAAAATTAATAAAGATAGAATGAGTTGAGAGTAAGAAATAGAGGTTTGGTCCTTGAACTTAGAGCCTATGTCCTCTCTTCTTTCCATGCCAAGGTAATTTTTACAATCTACTAGTGAAAATGTACCTTTGAGGCTAAGATATAACCTTTCAACACTATCTTTTGAGGCTAAAGTAGAACCTTCTAAATTCCCTCAAGAATTTTACTGAAATTCTTAAGTAATTTCTTTTAATCTTGCATAAACCCCTTTAAGATAAGAGAAAGTGTTTTGCAAACTAATAAAATCCTCTAATGGGTGGGTGTTTGCAAGAGCTTAAGTACAATGAAGAAGAGATGCAAGTGAAAGTGATGAATACACATGATTACAATGAAAAAGAGATAAAAATTTTAACACTTTCAGCTTGCTTGTGAATTTCTTAATCAATCTTAGTATCTCTTATTGCTTAAAGTATTTTGAACTTATATTTATACCTATGGAGTGAATTATGGATGTTGGGCATTAATTTCCTTGGTGGAGAAACATTATGAGCTTCATAAATGCTTATTTACATTCAAAAATTAGCTAATGTATCGATACATTTCATAAATTATGACAATTGGGACTTCCATATATTGTTACAATAAATGAATGCATTGATACAATTCATTAGGTATTGATTCATTGAAGATTTGTATTGATACTTTTTAAGGTTTAACTACTGCCAAGAAATGAATCAATGCGTACACCAACTATATCAATATATTCATATGAAATCAATTTTAAGTGTTTTTCTTGGCTTTAAAACTTATAAAACTCATCTAAAAATTTTTATACTAAACTATGCATTAAAAACATATTTTTAATGCAGTTAAGGAGTTAAAAATATTTTAGTATTTTCCAAAATATTTTGCAAGTTAATTTAAAGAAAAATACTAAGTCTGAAAATATTTAAACAGAAGCTAATTAAACTTAAGTTATTGTTATATCAAAACTAAGATCAATTTAAACCTAATAAAGGAAGCAAGCTTCTTTTTTTTTTATATAACAAAACTTAAGATAAATTTACTTGTTAAAGTCTCCACTTAAATATTTAAAGATTTTCAACGAAAACTCCCTCTTAATAAAAGCATGATTTTAAAAAATTTGGAATTAGAGAAAATAAGGTATTTTTTTTAAAAATATTTATGCCACAACAGTTTATATTCATAATTCCATAATTTCACAAGTTAATCCTCAAGCTGCAATATGGTAATGTATACAAATATTCAATATCAACTCAATCAACATGTTATTAGATCATCATAACAATATCCACATCATGTACATGATTTCGTAAAAATATTAATATTCAATATTCATCATGTTCTACCAATATATCAATATATTTAATAAGTAATATCCATAAAGATAATCATCCTTAGCAGCTTTGTAACCATTCTCCCCATATTTTATGTAAAAAATGCAATGGCAATTCAAAGTTCAAAAGAGAAAATTAGCATAAGCGAAGAAGAATGTCACATTAAAAGATAATTTTGATGAAAATAAAGTGTATAACAAATGATGTCCAACATAAGTGCATCAATTTCAAAAAGCATGAAAACCAAAAAACAAAGTACTACTAGTCCATGAATGATCCTAAAATTACCTAAAAACCGAAGTGTCATCAGTCAGAGGATCACTAATGGAAGGAGAAAAAGCGGAGTGACATGGTGAAAAGCATCCGAGAGGGCATAAAGCTTTATGATCATCTCGTTTTGACAAAACTCGATGGTGATAAGTTGAGCATCTTTGTAGTTCAAACGCTCATCCTACATATCAAATTGGCCCATGATAGAGTCAAACATGATGCACATGTCAATGGGTGGGAATGAAGAATTTTGTCAGTGACCGGTGGTGGAAAAGATGCATTAAACTTTATGTCATGGCCATCATGGACATTAGGTTGGTTAGGATCATTAACGTGCTTAGGATTATTGACATGCTGAGGAGCATCTTGTTATATGGTTAAGTACTGAGATTAGAGCTATGGCTTGGGAACATAAGTGCCATCCTTAAACTCATATTCAATTACTTATATAGACTTTTTGCTAATATACCTATGTTTGGTGACTGGGATGTTAGGATCACAAAAGAGGTCAAAGGCTTGAGCTTTAAAGTTATAGCTTAAGAGCATGTCATTAAGGATTGTATGAGAACCTTGAATATTATGAACAATATCAAGGAAAATAAAATGAGTAAGGTTTGGACATTGACAGTTTTGATCATATATATCCACCAATAATCAGCGTGGCTAAGCTCGGCATGTTTCATGTCGTAAGGGTAGATGACATGGAAGATGATCACGTAGAGGTATGGATTATGGATAAGAAGAATGGTGGCTTTGTTCTTAGGTATGCGCAATTAGATGGGAGCTAACCCCTTTTTGATGGCACCTTCATTTGTAAAATTGAACATAGCAGCCATGGATATGTGAGTGACAACAAACTCCAAGCCATGAGGTTGGAGCAAAAAATGGTGATACGATCATCATTAGCATCATAGAAGAAGATTGCATTACTAAAGAATACACAAATTAAGTTCTCATGAGCCAGACAATTTCGTAAAAGAAATTTGGTCCATCTGAATCGGTCGAAGGTTTAGAGATAAGGGAATTCAAAGGATCAAAAAAAGGGAAAGTGGATGACTCAACATTATCGAATGGACTTTCAGGTGTAAACAATGTTAAATGATCATGGGCCTAATTGTCTTGAAAGCATAAGTCAAAGAAGGATTGGTATTATCTTTAAAGTTGGTTAATGGAGGAAGTGGTAGCACAAGTGACAGGAAAAGCACTTTTATCAGTTGTTTTGGTTTGGGAAGGCATCGTAATGGTTTAGTAGTGGACAAGGTCATTAGGGATTTGTTGAACACTTGGCAAAGTGTCAAGTTGGGAGGGTGGTACTGATGAATTAAGGTGATCAGATGATGATATAGATGTTGGTTAAGTGTTTAAGTGATTGGGATGAAAACAGATGTGTTACAAATGGGTTCGAATAGGTTGTATGAGAGTATCTTAAGTCACAGGTATGGGGTGCTGTGGGTAGTAAGACAAGGCATTTTGCTAGGGAAGAGGCTAGCTATAGGGAGTTGTCGAACATTTGGTGTATGATAGATTTTGATAAGTAGTATTAAAGAATTTGGATGAGAAATGTAACTAAAACAATAATTTCGGTAGTGGATGATGAAAATGCAAGACACATAAAAGAAACATGAATTTTTTTTTTTAAAAAAAATGAAGATTTGAAAAATATGAGGCTAGGGTTTTGAAAGAGAAAATTTTCAAGTTAGATGAAGTATGATGGTTGTTGGGATAAGTTTGATGACAAAAAGGATGAGTTTTATGAAGGAAGAGTGATTTAGGATGAAAATGGAGTAAAGATTAAAGAAAAAATATGTGTGAAAAAATTTATGGAAGAAAGATAGGGAGTTATGAGAATAACTGAGAAAGAAAAAAGGTGGGTTGATAAGGAAGAAAGATATGTAGAGGGTTTAAACAATGACATTGTATCAATATAAGTTTAAATTGTATCGATACAATGTATTAATATTAAGAAGGTTGTATCGATACATTGTGGAAATTTTGGGTTTTCCAAATTTGCTAAAGAATGTATTAATACAAGTAAGAAAGTATTGATATAAAGTATTGTAAAATCGATAGAAATGTTTAAAATATGAATTTTTATGCAAATCCTTATGAAATGAAAACATTTTGCATGAAATAATTTATGAAGAACAAAAATCATTAAACTTGAGTTTTTCATGAAAAATTTTGTAGTTAAATTCATTTTCAAAGTGAAAGTTTGAAATTGAAATGAAACATGCAAGTTTTGAAAAATGCATATGCAAAGTTGGACATGATTGTGCATATATAGAGTGATGTCTTATCTTTTTGTGCTTAGTTTTGGAATGTTGAATAGGATTTTTCGTAAGATTAATGGCACTAGTGTTGTCACATTTAATAAGAATATGATTCATGGTAATTCCAAAATCCTCTATTTGTTGTTTTATTCATAAGATTTAGGCACAACAACTTCTTGCAGATATCTATTTTGCTTCAATTGTAGACAAAGCAACACTATTTTGTTTCTTGAAAAATCATGATATAAGTATATTTCCAAGAAATTGACAAGTACCGGATGTGTTTACTCTATCAATTTTATAAGCTCCAAAATTTGCTTCGGAATAAGTGTGCAAAGCAAAGGATGATCCTTTTGGGTACTATAAGCCTAGATTAGAAGTGTCCCTAAGATAAAAAATATTCATTTTATGGTAACAAGATGTGACTCCTTAGTTGAAGATTGATATTTAGTGCATAGGCATACACTAAACATTATTGGGTCTATTATAGTAAAATAAAGTAATGAACTAACCATAGACATATAAAGTTTAGTATCAGCACGTTTACCTCCTTCATCCTTTTCAAGCTTTGTTGAAGTACTCACAAGTGTGGTACAAGGCTTCGTGCCATCCATTTTGAACCTCATGAGTGTTTCTTTTGTGTATTTTGCTTGATTGATGGACATGCCATCCATAGTTTGTTTGACTTGTAATCCGAAAAAGAATGTCAATTTTTCCATCATGCTCATCTCAAAGTCATTCGCATAATATTAGAAAAATTCTTGATAACAAGATTCATTAGTAGCATCAAATATAATATTATCATCATAAACTTGAACTACTAGAGTGTTATTGCCTTTAACTTTTATGAAAAGAAATTGTGCCAACTTTGCCTCTGTTAAAACCTTTCTTAATTAAGAATTTTAAAAGCCTTTCATACCAAGCTCTAGAAGCATGCTTCAAACCCTGCAAGGCTTTTAAAAGTTTATAAACATGATTAAGATAATGGGAATTTTCAAACTATAAGGTTGCTTAACATAAACTTTCTCATTAATTAAACCATTTAAAAACACACTATTAAATTTCATTTGAAACAAATTTAATCAATTAAACATGCAAAAGCTAAAAGTATTCTAGTAGCTTTTAACCTAGCTCCGGGAATATAAGTCTCATCATAATCAATTCTCTCTTCTTGATTATACACCTAAGTAACTAATCTAGCATTATTTCTAATAATTTTTTCCATTCTTAACAAGTTTATTTCTAAAAACCCATTTAGTACCTATGATAGGATAGTCATTAAGTCTTTTTATTAAATACCAAATGTCATGAAGTGCCTTCCACACATATGCATAGTGATGCGCTATGACTTAAAAACAACAAAAGGGAGATGGGGCTTATCTTCGGATCATCCCTCGATCAAGATTCGAATTAGGCATAATAAAGAGAAAGTTGAGGGGAGGACCATCAGATGAATCACTCATCTAAACAATATTAAACGGTCATTACAAAATAACCATGGCATAGAGTCACCATCAACCATTTTGGGCTAGGTATGATTGGATACCTATTAAAACTGATGATTCCTAATTATGAAACTCGTAACACTAATTTTACAGACTGCATATACTAGAGTTTGTCTTTAAAGGTTTGGGAGTCAGTCACACATGGGGAAAGATTAGCACCCCCAGACACCCAAAATTGGTACCATCTAGCCATAAATTATCAAAGTCCTAATTTTTCTCAGTTTTTCATGCGATCATTATTTATGTGTAATTCTCTTATTATGAATGCAATTTTTTTTATAAATATTGGATTCGGGTTTTTATGATAACAGTTTAAATAATATCTCCTTATGCAACCTAGGAGGGAGGCGAAACATAAAGGATTTGTTAAAATAAGGTCCGAATTATTTTAGAAATGGATGCTCTACGTCTAGCACTAGAGGGATACTGACGTAGAACATTGCCTCAGGTTAATGAAATTCGAGTTTCTAAAAACATGAATGCAAGTCACCATTAAAAAAAGAAACGGGTCAGTAAGGCATAAAGGAATATAATAAAAATTGCATTAAAAATGAATAAATGGAAACAAAAAGAAGGGATAGTCGGGATGTATCTTGTAATTGACCTTGGTTATTAAGAAATAACTGAATTGATAATTTTTAGACGTGTTTAGACTCAAAAGCCATCTTAGGCATAAAAAAGAGGAAACTTGGAGGAGAGGAAACTTTGATTTTTGATATATTTTGGAAAAGCGGGGTTAGAGTATCCTTTCGGAGAAAACAAGATTGGAAAATCCCTTCAAAAAAATAGGATCAAAAAATCCATTCAAAAAAATAGGGTTAGATTATCCTTTTAAAAAAGTGAGGCTAGAGTGTCCCTTTGGAAAGAAATAAGTTGAGTGGTTTTTAAAAATCAAAATTTTTGAGATTTTGGAAGAAAATAACTTTTAAGATGGAAAATATTTTAAATCGAGAATGGTAATTAATTTTAAAATCATTTTTGAGTTTTGCTCCAAGGTTAAAGGGACCTATATTATGAGTCAAGACTCCATGGGAAAAATCATTGAATAAATTTTGAGTCATTTGAATGACTAGAAATATTGGCTTGAAAAACTCAAGCAATTTTCCCAAGTTTAGCAAAAACAGGGGATAACATCGCGTTATACATCTTCCCAAATTTATTTTTATTTAGTCTGACTGTTTTCAGTGGCAAACGAGGTACTATTGGACAGTTAACTCGATAAGAATTAATATAAAATAATTTTCAAATTCCTAAAATTTACTTTTTGCCAAAATTAATTTTTGATCAAGTTTGAGTCAGCTCTAATAGCAAATGTAGGGAAAAGTAGTAGTGAACTTTAAAAAATTATCCTAGACTAATTTGGAATCATTGAATTGTAACCGTACCTTTTTGAAAAGGGAATTTTATAATCTTTTAGGGAAAATATTTAAAAAACAAAAAAATCATTAATGGCTTAGAATTACCAGCAGAATGGTAATTGCTAATTCTAGTGGTTTCGAATAGCAGGGGTTCAAAAAATAACTTTCACATCTAGAATGATCCGAGCCGATATCTCGAAGCCCTTTTAGGAAAATACTGGAAAATTCTAGAAAACTTATTTAGTGTCTAGAAATAATTTTTCTACTGGGGACCATTGTGCTGCTAATACCAAAATAAGAGTTTCTTCGAGTTAAGGCTTTTATGGTCATGTGTCAAGGTATTGGACATGTGAATGTCCAACATTGAGGTCCATGGTAGTGGAGTAACAGACCAATCCCATAGAATAGGCCGCTAAACCATCCACTATCCACACTAGTGGTGATGATAGGCTCGAAACAAAACTCAAATTAAACACTTGAAAACATTTTTAATTTTTGATTAAAAATAGAATTTATTTGGCCTAATTAGGGCTTGATCCCAAACATTTATACTTGATATATCCCCAAGATTGAAGAACCGATATATTAAAATCATTAAATCCATGCTAATTCACATTAATTGAGGTTAGTATAGATTTAACTCAGGGTTGGTTTTCAAAAATAGCGTAGGCAATCATCAAGCATTCATTGCAAAAAAGCACTTTAACAAGCACATGATAAACTAGAAGTATAATCATCATCCCAACATCAAATACAAGAGCATACATCATCAAAAGACATATTTACAAGCAAATAATGCTCAAATGAAAACTACTTCCTAAGTAAGATCATGAAAGTTTAGATGAACATTTATAAAGTATGAATCATGAAAATAGTACCATAACATCAAAATAGGGGTTGTTGAAAGCATTTAAAGAAAAATACAATTTTTAATCACCCAAACAATATTAAAACAACATTAAAATAACACGAAATCAGATCTAGCAAGAAAAATGAATGTTTATCTTAGTTAAGTCATGGTATACGTATAATGCTCACTAAAGATAATGGCATGAGATATATTTGCAATGCAGAAAATAAAGAGCAAAAGGTTGAAATATACCAATAGAAGCTTGGAAATCTTCTTGCTCTTGACTAAACCTTTTTAGCTGAGCTATTTTTTATACACCTTGGCTCATAGAATGTAAATAATGGCTGGGATAAGGGAAATAAAAAGCAATAGTGGCTTGAGTATGCATGAGTATTGGTCAAAGGCAGATTTGTTTTTTAGGGCTGCTGCCAGCTTTTTCCTTTTTTTTTTTGTAGTTGGCGGCTGATGGTTTTTGGAGGGGGCTCACGTTGTTCCTCTATGCAAAGCAACAAAATGTAGCTTACAAAAGGTGATAAGATAACTAAAAAACCTAGGGTAAGGGGATAATTTTGTACTTTGTCTCACCAAAATGATGAGTCATCGTGTACTAGGATGTGTTTTCAAATTTTAATTGGTCTAAGTACTAATACTTAAGTATCAATTAACCACCAAAGTTCCCAAATGTCTTTTGAAAATCACTTTTTACCATGAAATACCCCACCATCAAGCTAATTGGGTCCTTTAAAAAATCATTAACCTAGCCCAATAGGGCCAAAATTAATTCAAATAATGGACAATTGAATCAAAGTGATTTTAATAGGGCCCATCAAGAATTTTAAAATATTTAAAAAGATGACCTAATATAATTAAATAAAATAAGCCTAAATAAAATATTGAAATATACATGTGGGCCCTATTTTATTTAATATATTTTTCTTAAGGCTTGGTCTTAAATTAAATAATTTATGACCCAATATAATTAAATAAAATAGGCCTAAATAAAATAATTAAATATACAAGTGGGCCTTCTTATTTTTAATATATATTTCTTATGAGGCTTGGTCTTAAGTTAAATAATTTATGACCCAATATAATTAAATACAATAGGCCCAAATAAAATAATTAAATATGCACATGGATTCTATTTTATTTTTTATATATTTCTTAAGGCTTAGTCTTAAATTAAATACTTTGTGACCTTACCTTAGCTAGGAATGATGGGGATTGGACATGAGATTGTCTGAATGACCTCAATGGTGCCTTGGACGATGGCTTTTGATGCTCTGAATGTTGGTTCAGATGAAATAGGATGTCCATAGCTACCTTTCTTTAGTTATTACTGAGCACCGGGAATAAGGCAAAGATAAAATAGGCATTATTTTGTCCAGGGTATAACACTGTCCTTGAGTGCCTACAGAAAAATTGATATCTAGTTATTACTATGCTGAAATAAGCAGAGTATGTTGGCAGTGGTCCTAATTGATAAGAAAATTTAATGAGTTTTGTAGGGTTTAACATCTCTACTTGGTTTGACCCACCAGACAAATGCCAGCTTGTGTGGGCTTTGACTTGAAAGGCATCTAGCTCTTTATGGACTGAGGTAGGTATGTGTCTATCTTTTTACAGACTGACTCGATAAGCGTCCAGCTCTCTATAGCCTAAGGTAGGTAGGCATCTTGCTCTTTGAAGACTGAGGTAAGTAGGCATCCTGCTCTTTGAGGATTGAAGTAAGTAAGTGTCCTGCTCTTTGAGGATTGAAGTAGGTAGACATCTTGCTCTTTGAGGACTGAGGTAGGTAGGCATCCTACTTTTTGAGGATTAGGTAGGTAGGAGTCTTGCTCTTTGAGTACTGAGGTAAGGAGGAGACTGCTTTTTGAGGACTAAGGAAAAATGCATCTTGCACTTTTAGGACTAAAAAGGAAAAATATGTCTTGCTCTTTAAGAATTAAAAGGAAAAAAAAAAAGGTTGTCCTATTTTTTGAAGACTAAAAGGAAAAAGATGTCCTACTTTTTTAGGACTAAAAGGGAAATGTATGTCCTATTCTTTGAAGATTAAAAGGAAAAAGGCATCTTGCTCTTTGAGGACTAAAAGGAAAAAATGTGTCAAGCTTTTTATGGACTAAAAAAAAAAAGCATCCAGCATTTTATGGATTAAAAAATGTGAGTTTAAGTATCTTACCTAGAGCCTTTTGGGGCTTTGTAAAAATAGGAATATGTACATTAAGTGCTTTATTGGTTTGACTTTTCTAAGTAAGAGGTCATACCTAAAATATGTTAATTAAGGCTTGAAGATATAAATGCATGTTAAGGCAATGCAAAGGTGATGATTTTAGAAAACCTAATTTAGCCAGGGGCTTTGAAGATTTGAATCACCTTTCATCTTTCAGTTTCATTGGGTTTCTTGTGTTTTAAGGATTGCCATTATTCAAAAGACTTTATTCGAATAGCTAAGGTCATTTCTAAAAGTTGAGGTGACCTCTGAAGCATAAGAAGGTTCTTGAGTCTGATCGGCTCATATTAGGAGGTTGATGGACTTGGCAAACTAGTTTTTAGCATGCTTGAAAAGATGCACCTGATGGTTTAGACTGATTGATAAGAATGTGGTTTGAAGATAGGGTTTGCCTCTACCTTTTGGCTAAGGTTTAAAAGAGGATGTTTTTAATCACGTTTTCCAACATGGAATAAGTTTAAAAGGTAAGTTTGGTTATGGTTCTAGAATCCATTCTTGGCTTTTCTTGAACTTGAGCAGATTTCCCTATAAAGTTTTATCTTCTTTGAAGTAATACTAAGAAATCCCATTATCAATTTTGTACAATCTATCAAACATTATCAATTATATGACAAGCATGAAGTAATTAGGTATTCAAGTATGAAGAAAGAGATTTTAAAAAAATGGAATGGATGTATTTCACTTTTAGAAAAAAATGAATACAATTCATTGAACATTCTAGAAGGTATAAAAAAAGTTAGAGATTAATTTTTTCAGTAGTCGGCCCTTTTTGATGCTAATGACATGAGTTTTCTATTGAGTACTTTCGAAAACTTCTCTCAAGTAACCAACTTTCTCTTTGTTGGCTATTTTTTGAGGAACCTCTTAGATTACTCCATGGTAATTGCCCCAAAGTCAAGGTGGCTACCATTCTTTTATTCGAGGATAGGGTTGAAATAAGTTTGGTAAATTTAGGATAAGATGAGCAAGCTCGGCTGAGATTTGGTGTTTTTTATGGAGGATGGTTTTATTAAGTTAACTTTGGCTTTGATTGGGTTAAGATAATGGTAAGGTTTAGTGCCTAAGCCACCATTCCAAAGATAAAGATGCTTTTATTAATTTCCATCTAGAGGACTTTTTTAGGCATAATACTTCTTGAAAATCAGAGTCGATAGAGTTGGGCAACTCGTTGCCATGCATCTTGATTAAAATTAACACTCCATCAAAGAAAGCTCGCTTAACCACATATGGACCTTCCAATTTTGGAGCCCATTTTCTATGATTCTTTTTATAAATTGGGAAGATATTTTTGAATACCAAGTCTCTTTTTCGAAACTTATGAGGATAGACATTTTTTGTTGTGAGCTCTCATCATATGCTTTTGATATATCTATCTATGATATATGGCTTTCACTATTTTCTCATCGATGAAATTAAGTTGCTCGTATCGATTTTTGAGCCATTCAGCTTCTTTAAGCTATGATTCCATCGAGACCTTGAGTGATGGGATTTCAAGTTCGATGGGCAAAATTATCTTCATTCCATTGGCCAGAGAGAATGAGGTAGCTCTAGTAGAAGTTTGAACCGTTGTGTTATAGGCATGCAACATAAAAGATAGCTTTACGTGCTAATCTTCATAAGTTTTGATCATTTTCTTGACTATTTGCTTAATGTTTTTCTTAGCCACTTTGATCGTACATTCATTTTTGGATGGTATAGAATTGAATTATGATGCCTAATCTTGAATTAAGAACAAATTCCTTCCATCATTTTTGCTGTTCAAATGACATGCATTATCCGTGATGATTTGTTCAGGTAGTCCATATTGATAGACAATGTCTCGTTTCACAAACTTGCACATAATAGATCTGGTGACATTGGAATATGATATCGCTTCTACCTATTTGGTGAAATAATGAATGGCAACTAAAATGAAGCAATGCCTATTTGAAGCTTTGTGAATGATGGGTCTAATCATGTTCATGCCCCACATAGAGAAAGGCCGTAAAGCCATCATGAGATTGAGAGGTTAAAGTAGGATGTGGATTTTGTCTACATAGATTTGGCACTTATAGCATTTCCAAGCATAGTCAATGCAGTCTTTTTTTCGAATGTCAACCAGTAATATTCGGCCCTTATAACTTTCTCTGCCATTCTATGTTCGTTAGCATGAGTACCATAAATTCCTTCACGGACCTCATCTAGAATTCTTTAACTTCAAGAGTATCCATACATCATAGTAATGTTTGATCCCAACTTTTCTTGTAAAGAACTTCACCATCCAAAACAAAAGTGGTAGACATTATTTGGATTGTTCACTTGTCAATTTCTGTAGCATGCTCTGGGTGTTGTTGATATTAAATATTATGAAGAATGTCATGGTACCACGGTAGCCCATCACTTTCTTCTTCTACACTATGATAGTATGCGAGAGCTTCATGAATACTCATTTGAATGGGTGGTGACTTTTGACTTTTGAGTTACTTCAAACATAGAAGTTAGGATTATTAAAGCATCTACCACTTGGTTTCCTCTTAAGCTAAATGTTAGAAGCTAATTTCATCAAATTGTTGTTTTAGTTCATTGATTAGCTTCCTGTATTGGAATAGCTTAGCATCCCTCTTTTCCCATTCTTTTCGGAATTGATAAATTACCAAGGCAGAGTCCCCATACACTTGTCAAGTCTTGATGCCCCTCTCAATGCCCACCCGAAGTCCTTATACACAAGCCCCGTGTTCAACTTTGTTATTGGTGCAGTCAAAGTTTAGTCTGGCAGTGAAAGGATAATAATCTCCATTTGGTGAGATCAGAATAGTCCCAATTCCATGCCCTAATGCATTTAAACTCTATGGAAGTACATTTCCTAATTTTGGCTGCACTTGATACTATTTTTTGCTTTGGATATGTATATTAGGTCCTCATCTAGGAATTCAAAATCTAGTTATTTTTAATCTTCTTAAGCTTGACTTGCCAAGAAATTTGCTATCGCACTACCTTTGATAGCTCTCTAACTCACATAAATGATGTCATATTTAGAGAGTAAAACTTGCCACTAGGCCAGCTTTCTTGACAAAAAGGAATATTGCATAGGTACTTAATAGGATCCAGTTTGGCAATTAGCCATGTAAAGTGGTAAAACATGTATTGCCTTAGGCTCTAAGCCCTCCAAGCTAGAGCATAACATAACTTTTCGATTATGGAGTAGTTATTTTAATACTCCATGAATTTCTTGCTTCGGTAGTAGATAGCATTTGTTCTTTCTTTCCTGACTCACCATGTTAACCCAGTACATAGCCCATGGACTTGTCTAAGATTGAAGATATAAAATTATTGGTCAATCAGGCACCAATGATGCCAATACTAGCGTGTTTGACAGGTAACACTTGACCTTGTTAAAAGCTTGTTGGCATTCATCATTCCACTCACTAGGGTTTTGTTTTTAAAGTAAGCAAAATATCATATCACATTTGTTGGTTAACTAAGATATGGACTTAGCCATATAATTCAGTCTCCCTAGAAAACTCCTTACTTCTTTTTGGGTACAAGGCAGTGGAAAGATTTTCGATAGGCTTTACCTTGTTAGGATTGACCTTAGTTCGTCATTCACTCATAATAAAGCCTAATAGCTTGCCAGAGGTAACAATGAGGGTATACTTGGCTGGGTTTAGTTTAAGTTAATATTTGTATAGCTGTTTAAAGAGTTTGTAGAGATTAGCGATATCCTCAATCTCTTTTGAGGACTTGGCAATCAAATCATCCACATAGACCTTTATTTCTTTATGTATGAGGTCATGAAATAGTATTGCCATTATCCTTTTGTAAGTTACCCCGATATTCTTGAGTCTAAAAAACATAACCTTGTAGTATGTGTTCCCACATGGTCACATAAATGGTTTTCTCCATGTCTTCAGGTGCCATTTTAATCTAATTGTAGGCTGAAAATCTATCCATAAAAGAAAATAAGGAATATCTAGTAGTGGTATCTACTAGGGTATCAATGTGGGGTAACGGGGAATTGTCTTTAGCACTAGAATGATTTACGTCCCTATAGTCTATACACATTTACACCTTACCATCCTTTTTAAGAACTAGGACTATGTTGGCTATGCATTCAGGGTACTTAGCCACCTCGAGAAATCCTACGTCAAATTGCTTTTTTACTTCTTCTTTAATCTTCATAAGCATCTTGAGTTTCATTCTCCTAAGTTTTTGCTATATAGGTTTACATTCGCGTTTTAAGGGAAGTTCATGAACCACTAGGTCAGTGTTTAAGACATGTCTTGGTAAGACTAGGTGAATACATCCTAGTATTCTTAGATAAGGTTGATCAATTTGGTCCAAGTTGATGGGTTTATAAAGGTTTCTATCTTAACATCTCTTGGATCTTCTTTTTACCCAAGGTTCACAGTTTTAGTAGGCTCTTCATAGGGTAAAATTTATTTTTCTTCTTGTTCAATCAGTTTCAACAATTTGGGTGACATGATGCTTTCTTCAAAATCCCTCTTAGATTTGACCTCACTAGAATAACTTGGTTTGCTTAAAATTAACTTTTAAAGTTCAACATGAACACTCATGTTATTTTCATCCGAGTGCTTGAAAGTGTAAAGACAAGCAATATAAGCTGAAACAGATACAAAGAGAAGAAAAAAAGTCTAAGGATTTGACAAAAAAATGAAGAATGACAAAAAAGTTGGAATGCAAAATGCTTAGTCATTTTTATTAATAATGCTTGATAAAAGTACACCACTATGAAGGAGACTACGATGCCTTTGGCAAGAAGCATATAGTTTAGTTTGTAGCATTACTTCGAATTAGATCTAAGCAGTACAAGAATTTCTATCTCATCCTAAATGCAACGAATCTTGGAGTGCATAGAAAGTCCCAAGGACAATTGCTGAAGTTCCTAACTTATCAATTGAGTTAATAAAGAAATCTCTGAATGCCTTGCTAAAAATAACCATTACCTTATTAGAGTTAGTAGTTCCTCCCTGATTCGAATAGATATGCCTTCCTGATCGAAAACTTTCTTATAGCGATGGTAGCATTATTGGTTCGTATTCTAAATCTTAACCCTTCAGATGGGCCATTCTTTTTTTTCATGCTTTCTAAGCTTTTTTCTCTTATTTGTGGGCATTAGGTTTAAATCCCATACCTTTCTTATTAATTTGATAGGTTTCAAAGCCTTGGAGATCCCTTGTAGATGCTTTTCTAGTCATTTTCTAGCCTGATTACCCTTACCAAGGTTAACCAGAGACCCATGTAAGTGCTTTTTGATATATAAGGCTCAACCATGGGCAAACCTTTTTTTGACATAGGTGGCATTTAAAAACTCAAATGATTGGAAAGAGGATTCTGGTATACTCTCATTAGGCTCAATATAAGAGGCATCTATGAAAGTAGTGGTGATAATGTCTCTTTCGCTGCTAATGTTGACAACTTTGTTCCCTATGATAAACTTTAACTTCTAATGTAATGGAAACGGCATTGCCCCTGTGAAATAGATCCAAGGTCTCCCGAATAACCAATTGTATGATAGAGCGATGTCCATCACATGAAAATCCATTTCATATGTGCATGGCCCTATTTGAAATAAGATAGTGATGTTTTCTACGACCTCTTTGCATGTTCCATTAAATGCTCGTACCATTATGCGACATGCTTGACATGACAAAACTTAATAGGACGCTTGTTCAAGCATATCGCAGGCATTACGTTCAAGGCTAACTCGTTATTGATAACTTTTGGCAACATGCTTCCCTTCCCTTATAATAAGTGGTGATATGGAGAGTTTTATAATTTCCCCTACTTCTGTGAGGTATTTCATCATCACTGAAAGATATGTAATTATTCACAACAATATTGCTCATCAAGTGATCCAATTGGCCTCTTGGAATGTTAGGTGGGACATAGGCCTTATTCAAGACCTTGAGTAGAGCTTTTCTATGAGCTTCAAAATTTAAGAGGAATGATAGCATAGATATTTTAGTAGGTTGCTTGTTTAGCTAATCCATAATACTATATTTGCTGTGTTTGATGAATTTAAGAAATTACCTAGCCTCTTTCTTAGTTACTTATTTTTTTGATCACTTCTGATTGTTTTCTCTCCACCTTTGGTGTTTATATTACTAGGAGAACATTTTCATCATTGATTTTGGCTTTTAGTGCAACTAAGGCATAGCATCTGCCATTACGGGTTAGATGGCTTATTCTTTGAGGTTGACAATAGCAGTTTGCTAGCTGGATTCCCCGATTATCACTACTTGGCTTTCATATTTCCATGGCACTGCTCTATCCTCTTTATATGGGAAAGGAGATAGGAGTTGAAAAACCATTCTCAATGTAGGTTGCGTAGGCATGATTTTGGTATCTGGCTGATTGGAAAATAGGATCAATGGTCTTCTAACTCCATAGAGGGGGATTTTTCCATCCTTTTCCATAGCATTGATAAATATGTCCATGCTCTTCCTTAGTTCTTCATGGAGCTTAATTTTTGAAAGATACATCATCCCTTAGACCAATTCTAAGAATTCTGAACATTATTACAAAGTGTGCCTTTGTCCATAATGGCAACAATAAGATCTGGTAAGCTCTTTATCTTGATGTTGGACCACCAACTTGACCTTCACGAAAGCATCTCGTACACTGTTCATTGGCATTTTAACTTCTTTAATATTTTTCTTAACCTAACAATGCTTCCTATCAATCATAACATTTACTTTCAGTTCTACATGGTTCGAGAATGGATTGGCTCTAACATTAGGTTTTATCCCTTGTTCAATCTTAATCATAGCTCTATCTAATAGGCCTTGAACTTTTCTCTAGAGGGATGAGCAATTTTTAATGTTGTGACCTTATGCTTTAGCATGGTATTCATAGTAGGCATTCTTATCATACCGTTTAGGATAAGGAGGTGACCTAGGAGTTATAAAATCTAGAGATACCAATTGACTTGCTAGTAAGCGAGCATAAACCTCTGTATAGGAATAAGGAAGTGGGTCAAAATGCTCTTTTTTCCAAGGAGCTTGGTGATGGGTTGGTGCTCTGGTGTTACCATAGTTGTAAGATGAAGTATTTTGAGTAAAATTTTGACTTAAGTTTAGTGAAAGATTCATAGTGGGATTGAATCTAACAGAATATAATGGTTGTGGTACTAGGTATATGGGTTGAAGCCTTGATATGCTACGCTAGGGAAGTACATGCTTGATATTGAATAAGGATTCTAGATGGTCTGGCTAGGATGTTTGATAACAACATTCACCTCTTTGTCTTTACCTTTAATAGTAGACTTCTTGGTAGAGTTGAAAGATTCCCTTTTTGACATTTTGTCGGTCTATATAGTATTACAAATCATTTCTCCAGATATCACTATATGAACAAAATTTTTGTAGCATTCCCCACTAACTTCTTGTAGAAAAAAAGCTCACAGAGTGCTGACGAACATGATTGTCATCTCTCTTTCAGTTAGTGAAGGTTGAGCCTAGGCCACTTCTTCTTGCTACCTTTGGACATACTGCTTGAAATTTTCGGTAACTTTCTTTTCCATGTTCAATGAAGAAAGATGATCTAGAGCCCAATCGAATACATGCATATACTGATCTAAGAAAGCTTGAGACAAATCAGTCCACGACTGAATTTTGATCGAGTTAAATTCTATATACCATCATCCAGCTACCTCGGTTAAGCTATCTTGAAAATAGTGTATTAATAGTTTCTTGTTGTCTTCATGCCTAGCCATCTTCTAGCAATACATATGGATATGTATTGTAGGGTCTGTAGTTTAATTATATATATCAAATTCTAGTACTTTGAACTTGGGTGGGATAACAAGGTTTAAAACTAGGCCTAAAGATTTGATATCCATAATTCCAACTTATCACTCTTTTTTATGGCTCTGAGGTGTTTCTCTAATAACTTGTACTAGTTTCATTCTTCGCAGCCTCAGCACGCTTTAAATCAACTATTTTTTTTATTCTATTTGCTCATCGAGGTCTGAAATTATAGGATTTGCTATTGACGATCCTATATTCATGCGATGATATCTCTAAGCTAGATGTGGTGTTGTCATAAGGTTTATATAGATGAATGGTTGAGTAGGTGGGATTAGTGCTATTGAAGGTTGTTTCTCCTGGATTGCTTCTTCAGGAGTATTGGTGATCTCAATACCCCATTTAGATTAACCTCAGGATTAGCTAGTTCCTTGCTTTTATCAGCAGTATTTGTTTACCCTTTATCCTTTAAGGTAGCAGCTAACAGCTCTGTCAATTCAGTAACTTGACTTTGTAGCTCATCCGTTTTACGAAGCATTTGATCTTGAGCTTCTTGATGCATAATATCAAGCCTCTCGATGCGAGCATGGTGATCGTTCTCTATTACTTTCTAATAGAGACGAGTGTTGTACTAGTGTTGAGTGTTTGATTCTATGTTTTGAAGACCTTCACACTTCAAAGTGATGCCAGATTAGACTTATTAATAAGATGAGTATGATGCATGCAAGAATGAAGATGAAATCAAATGCAAGTGATAATATTATGAAAAAAACAAAACATAATTAAAAATTTAAACCATGTATGCAAATGCAAGAGATAGTTGGATTTAGGCAATAGGCTCGAAATAAGTATCTTTCATTTAAACAAAGCATTAGTCACAGCCCATTAAGTATAAAAGTAATCAAATCTAAAAATAGTGCATGCTATTACATTGTTTGATTATAAGTTCCAAAAAGTTCAATGATTTTTGTCCATTATCTCTTATGGGAATGAAGTTTCACCTCATCGATCTTAGCTAATTCAACCATGTCATCTACTCTGGTTTGAACCACACAAATTTGTTCAATGAGATTCTAGAGACGTTCCCTTTATTCCAATCGAGATTGGTCAACCAAGATCCAATTATGACATAATTCTTTAGAAGTCCTTGATAGTTTCTCAACCTGATCTTGCTGGATCTGAAGGGCATGTTCTAATTCATGAACCCTTATAGTTAAAGCTTTATTCTTGATCCTTCCCTCTTGAAGAACTTTTACTTGAGCTACCAAGTTTTGCTTCTTTTTTGATAAACTTATGCAATTGTGTGGGTCTTAGTAAGTTCTTTTGTAATAGTCTCTGTTCGAGTCTTCCAGGCTTCTAAGTCAATGGCGAGAGAGACTAGCTCGTCCTTCCATTCAGTTGGAAATTTACCAATTCCTTGGTATTTCATTGCTTTCTGAAGTGTCATGTAGTTTTTCTTCAAGTCCTGAAGACGTTCATTGATGGCATCCTTTGTCTTGACAAGGTTACATATCCCCCCTTTCGGACTTGACACTCATGTTCCCATTGGCTCTTCTCTTCTTACAACTGATGAATTTCCTTAGTGAAAGTAGCTTTTTCTTGTGCAAACTCATGTTTCAAGATCTTAATCTCAAATGGAAGATTATCTATTATAACGTAAGGGATTCTCTTAGTAGACAATACTATGGAGTCGTTAACTTGCCTAACTATCCAATCTTTATAGGATGAAATCATCATTTTCTCTCTTTTAATATGGTTCGATAGGTCTTTTGCCACTTGCCAAAGATCTTTTGCACATGGCTTATGTAACCATCTCTTCCATATTCAAAATCTAGCATACACAGCTCGTGACAATCAAACTGACGTAAAGCCATAGTGTAAGCAATACTTCCTTATAATCCATAAGAGGCACCCATGAAACGGCTTGCATCTGTACACTATTGGGCCAAGAATAATCCATAGAATTCTCCAAGTGACTTTATTGGCATTCAAATCCCAAAACTTCGCAATCCATTGATCTTTGGTGATATTTTGCATTTTTTCCAAGAACTTGGTGAGAACACTAAAATTAAGCATGTATGGCTACAGTGGTCTCTTACCCAAAAAATGACTGAGGAGCCATGTATACAACATTGATGGGCATCTAATAAAGCATGCTTTGCCTATTTTTCTTCCAAAATTCAAGGAACGGATAGGCTTTGCTAAGATGTCAAGACCAAGATTAATACCATAACTCAGTTTGAGCAAATATCTACCATGATAACCTCTATGTGTCCCAATGCTCTCGAAAAAATGATCAGACCATAGATTGCAAATGTTAAAGCATCCTGAATCTTCTTCTTGTCTGGCTGGGTATTCATGGCAAATTTTAAATTAACTCATGTGATACACGCAAGATCAAATTTTCATTTTTCTTAACACAAGTCAACTCTCTAAGGTGATTACTTTCTTTTTTTACTTGAGTTGGCTCATAAAGTTTATCTTACTTTGGAGGCTTTTGATCTTGAACAACTTGTTCATGCTTTATATGTGATGCTTCAAATTGGTTATGTTGATAGATCATTACATCATTATTTTCAAGAGATATCTTCCTCAAGGGTGAATTAGTTTCATCAAATATAATATGAATAGATTTTTCAACAATTAAGGTTTTCTTACTGAAAACTCTAAATGCCATAGAATTAATAGAATAACCAAGAAAAATGCCTTCATCACTTTTTGCATCAAATTTACCAAGATTATCTTTTCCATTATTTAATAGAAAGCATTTACATCTAAAAAGATAAAAATAGCTAATGTTTTCTTCCTTTAAAAAGTTCATATAGAGTTTTCTTTAAAATTGATCTAACCTACCCTATTTATAATACACTAAGAAGTGTTTATAGCTTCCGCCTAAAAATATCTTGGTAAATTATTTTCACAAAGCATGGTCCTGACCATTATTTCTAAGGTTCTATACTTCCTCTAAAAAACTTTATTTTGTTGAGAAGTTTTTTAAGAAGTAATGACAAAAAGATTTTCATTACAAAAATTGTCAAACAAAGACTTTTAAATTCTTTCACTGATCACTTCTTACAGTAGAAATATAATATCTTTTTTCATTTTGAATGACTTTACAAAAGTGATGAATCTTTTTAGTTCTTTATCCTTAAAGCTAATAAAAGAACCCAAGTAAATCTAGAGTAATCATTAACACTAATACATCCATATTATTTATCACCTAAGCTTAATGTCTTAGTAGGACTAGAAAAGTCAATTTGAATCAATTGTAATACTTTAGTAGTTGAAACAATGTTTATAGGTTTGATTGAAGCTCTCTTATGTTTTCCTTGAGCACATGCTTCACACACTCATCATTATCAAATTTCAATTTTGTCAATCCAACAACAAGGTCTTTCCTAGATAACATAGAAATCATATTCATGCTAGCATGACCTAATCTTCTATGTCACAACCAAGACATATTATCATTATTAGCAACAAGATAAACATTCTGAGAGGATATATCATCTACATGAATAATATAAGTATTTCCTTATCTATGTCCTAAAAAATAATTTTGTTTGCCTTGTGTCAATGACTTAACGACCCATAGATTCAAAGATGAGTTTCATGCTTTTATAACACGGTTAACTAATGCTAAGGAGGTTATAATTAAGACCTTTGCCTAGGTGAACATTTTCAATGTTAGATGACAAATTGCTACCAATAATTCTAATGCCTTTAATGTGTCCTTTTGAATTGTCACCAAAGGTAACAGCTCCACCATCTTTAGGCCTTAGTTCCAATAATTGACTTTTATTTCTAGTCATGTGTCTTAAGCATCTACTATTAAGGTACCAAGAGTTCTTATTTGTTGAATTTGGTTTGAAGTAATGCTTATTTTCTTACAAACACAAGGTTATATTTTGTTTTTGGGTACTCAACCATTCTTGGGTCCTTGAGCATTAGTATTTACAATTCTTGTGCCTTTTTGGATCCACTTCATTTTAGTAATCTTATTTTACAATGTGTTAACACTTTTAAGGATCCACATACTCCTAGTGAGTTTGCCTCTATAAGTGACAACCTTCAAGTGACAAGAATGATATGTATGACTTAGTTTATGACAATGAATTCACACGCTAGATGCATCATATGGTTTATTTGGTTTTACAAAGAAATTCTTCAAATGAGTTTCTTTTTCAGTACTATTATAGCCTAAACCATCTTTTTTAAAGAAAGCTCTTTGTGTCTCTGACATGTCATTTAGAATTTGTTATCCCATACATAATCTAGAAAATGAGTTGTGAAAGTTTATACTTTTCTTAGTTAAATAATCAATCTTAACATTTAAATCATTAATTCTTTTTTTCAAGATCATTTTTGGTCATGTTCAATGATTCATTTTCTTCTTTAAGTTTTGAAATTTTCTTTCAATATTTTAAATTCATGGTTTAAACTTCTAATGTTAAATCATCAAAGGCATCTTGCAATTCACCAAATGTGTAAGAATTAGCATTAGAAGATACCTTGGGCTCATAAAGAGCCATGAGACATAGGTTGGCTACTTCATCATCATTGTTGGAGGTGTCATTATCCCTTTATGTAACCATCATAACTTTCTTCTTTTTCTTCTTTGAATTTTGATTATTCCATAATGGACACTTAAATTTGATTTGACTTAGTTTCTTGCACTTATAGAAAATAATGGGCTATTTTTCTTTCGTGCTTGACTCTTTTTTCACCATTTTTTTCTTAAAGGTTTTCGTTATGAACTTGTTGAACCTCTTTGCAAACATAGTATTGCCTAATCTTCCTTAACCTCTTCATCATTTCTTCATTTTTAATGGTTGATTTAAAAGCAACATTAGCTTTCTTTAGTGGCTCTTGACCATGTTTGATCTTTGTCTCACAGATTAGGAGAGAATATATGAATTTATCTAAAGAGAGTTTGTTAAGATCCTTAGATACTTCAATTGCCTTTATCTTTGCTTCCTAAGACTTAATAAGACTATTTAAAAGCATTTTCACCATCTTTTTATTAAGATATGTCTTCTAAGTGCCTTTAGACTATTGATGATATCCGTAAATTGGTTAGACATTTCCTTGAAGATTGGCTTCTTTATAAACAACTCATAATCCAGTGTGAGCATACTAATTTTAGATTCCTTGACTTGATTTGTTCCTTCATAAGTGATTTCTTGGCATTATCATAAGTGAGACGCTATTGTACTCACTTAGGCCAAGAGCATAAAATAAAATATGGATGGCCTTGGCATTAAGTTGTGCCATCTTTGTGTCTTGTTTATCCCATTCATCTTATTCTTTTAACACAATAATATCTTTAAAACTTTTCTTAGGAATGAGTCCATTAGTGATGACCTTCTACACTTCATAATCATTAGCTTGAATGAAAAACCTCTTTTTTGTCTTTCAATATGTCTCCATTAAAGAAGGTAGCTCTCATGGTGTAGTGGCTTTTAAGTTTCATGGGCTTGGAGTTTGATTTAAAGGCCATCAAGCATACTTTATCTTTGTTCTTTAACTCATGTAATCTTTTTGCCCAAGCTTGAAGATGGAGTTATCTGATAAAAAACCTATTTGTCATATAACTATCGCATAACTTTGAGCAACATGTTTGCACTTTTCATTCTTTAAGCTATTAAGGGATCTTTTCTCAAGGTTGTCAAACCTATAAGTGAGGCTAAAGCTCTGATACCAATGTTAACTCAAATGTAAGGAATGAACTAAAAATGGGTGAATTGGTTTTTTAAAAATATTTGATCACAAGATAACCTTTAATTAAAAATTAAAAATTAAAAATTAATAAAGATAAAATAAGTTGACAGTAAGAAAATTAAACACTTGATGTATAGAGGTCTGGTCCTTGAATTCAAAGCCTATGTCTTTTCTTCTTGGCACTTTTTTGCCCAAGTGATTTCTATAATCCACTAGTGAAAAATATATCTTTGAGGCTAAGGTATAACCTTAAAACACTATCATTTGATGCTAAGAGAGAACCTTCTAAATCCTCTTAAGAATTCTACCTAAGTTCTTAAGTGGCTTCTCTCAAGTTCACACAAACCCTTTGAGATAAAAGAAATTATTTTGTAAGTTAATAAAGTCCTCTAATAGATGGGTGTTTGCAAGAGCTTAAGTACAATAAAGAAGAAAGTAATGAGTAAATGTGATTATAAATGATATGAAGGATAAAAACTTGAAGAATTTGAGCTAACTTGTGAATTTCTTGATCAATCTTCGTATCTTTTGTTGCTTAAAGTTTTTTTAGTCTCTATTTATAGCTTGGGGGTGAGTTATGGACGTTGGAGATTAATTTGGTAGGTTGTAAGCCGTGATGAACTTAATAAATGCTTGTTTAAGTTCAGACCCGCACTAATGTATCAACATAAGCATAGCTATCAATTGATTTCAAAAGTTATGACTGTTGGGATTGCCATGTATTGATACAATAACGGAGTGTAATAATACAATTCACTAGGTATTGATAAATTGGAGATTTGAATTGATATTTTTTAGGGTTTCAAGGAATTTTAGCTATTACCAAGAGAGGCATCGATATATACACATACTGTATCAGCAAATGTGTATAAAAAAATCATTTTTAAAGTGTTTATCTTGACTTTAAATTTATTAAACTTATCTAAAAAAGGTTTTATACTATATTATGCATTAAGAACACATTATTGAGTAAGTTAAGGAGCTAAAAACATTTCAGTATTTTCCAAAATATTTTTGCAAGTTAATTTAAAGAAAAATACTAAGTCCAAAAATATTTAAATATAAGCTAAGTAAACTTAAGTTATTATTATATCAAAATCAGGATCAATTCAATGCTAATAAAGCTGAAATTGGTATCAAAATGTTTTTCAGGATCAAGCGCTTACCACTAATGCTAAAAGTTATAGCTAATAATAATGGCGCAACTTTATTTCTTTAAGCAACAATACCGTAAATATGCATAAGCTGCACCGTTATAGCGCCACAGGTTTACCATTCACTTTCTTCGTACCTTGATCACTTATACGACCAACGACAGACTCAAAGGTTGATTGCTGGCACCATAACCAACAATCCCTCCCTAGCAATGACCATAACAGTTAAACTTGAGACATCTTTCTAATACAGTTTTCCAAGACAAGCAGTTTCTACTTATGCTAAAAGCTATAGTTGATAGCAGTCATAATATTTCCTTAAGCACTAGCAATGTAAAGCCCAAGCACCAAGTGGCCAGTGGGTATAAGTGGTTACACCATTATAGTTCCACGTCTTTCATATCTTAGTAGCTTATAAGAATGACGACCATCTTAAAGGTTGATTGCTCACCCCAAACCAATAGTAATAACTATCAGCAATAAGCCTTTTCTTATTTGTGAAAGAAACTTATGTGACTAAGAAAATATTTATTCTCAACAAGGCACTATCTTTTCAACTGGGACTCTTTTTTTTTAAGGTGATGGGGTGAGAAAGTATAAGTTCTAGGCTTTTGATCATGGGGGGATCGTGGATAAATCACTCATCTAATTGGTCTTAGATAACCATTTTGAAGTAGCCATTACCACATATATTTAGGCTAGGCATGATCGGATGCCTATCAAAACTGATATTCCAAGTTATGAAACTTAAACCTCAATTTCACGGTCTACAAGGTCTAAAGATTTGACACTTGTGTTCAAGGGTTGGTTACACAAGGGGAAGTATTAAGATTGCCATGACGCCCGAAATTGATATCTTCTAGCTATGCCTAACTTGGCTTTGGTAATTTTGACTTGTCATTATTTCAACATAATCCCCCTTTTATGTATGAATTTGTATAAAATAGTAAATCTAGGTTTTGATGAAAACTTTAATCTTATTTTTATCCCGGAAATGTGGGAAATATAGAGACTTTTGACAAAAATAATATCCGAATTTAATTTTAAAAACTAGATATTTCATGTCAAGCAAAGGAGTGATACTAACATGAAACATTGCCTTTGAGACGTTTGAAAATGATTTGGAAATGTGAATGCAAGATGAACATTAAGAAGAAAAATGTGTTCATAAAATGGAAAAAAAAAGATAATATTGCATAAAATAACTTTCACAAAAAAGAAAGAGGAGGGACTATTAGAGTGCATCTCATAATTGCAATGAGTTATCTAAAAATAACCAAGTTAACAATTTTTTAGATATGTTTGGATCCATTGGTTGATTAAGGCGTGAAAACCAGGTTTGAAATTTAAAAAGTCTAGAAAAAATCGGGAGAGAGAAAATTTATTTTTTGACAAATTTTGAAAAGACGAGATTAGAAAATTTATCTTAATGAAAATTGACTATTTCTTGACAAAAATGACATTTTTTACATTTCTTGACAGAACTGACAATTTTTGAATGAAAAAATAAAAATCGACAAGATTTAAAAAAATACTTCTGCCTTGATCCAAGCTTGAAGGGGGTTGACACATGCTTTTAAACTCAATGCAGATTAGTCGGGCTTAATTAGGGCATTCGAATGCCTCGAGAGGGATTTCAAGAAAATCCATTAATTTTAATAAAAGTTAAAAGCATAGTATAGCTTCTCGCTAGTCCTTTTCACGATTTATTATAGGTGATCTGAAAGTGGTAAAGTTAGGGTGAGGTATCGTTGGAAAGATAAAACAATGATGATTAATATAAAATCATTTTTGAAAATCCTAGAAAATTGTTTTCTCCATGCACATAATTTTTAAGTTGGGACTAGTTTGACACTGGCTGTATGTGTAAAGAAATGGCACAACCAACTTTGAAAAATCATTCCAGACTCATTCAGAATTGTTAAATCACAAACAATACCTTTTTGGAAAGGGAATTTCATGAAAATTTTGGAAAAATATTTAAGAAACCCAAAAAAAAACATTTGGTAGGCAAAATGGCCTAAACAAAAGACAAATTACTGATTCTAGGGGTTTTAGATAGCATTGATTTGAAAAACCATAACTCACTCATCTGAAAGGATCTAAGGGAAAATAAGACATTGTTGGAAAAGCAATTTGATGCCCTTTAATAAAAATATCATAAAATTCAATAAAAATTGTTTAAGATGCTAAAATGATTTTTTAATTAATGACTATAGTCTGCTAGCATGAAATAAGGGAAATTTTTAGTTTTTTACGTTTCCAGAACTAGACTCAGACTATGGACACTTAAATGTTTGTGCCAAAAAAGGAGATTAGTGGCAATAGCTTCACGAGCTCATTCATATAATCCTAGAGTAGTTTGGAATGATGGAATAGCCTATTAACCACGTAGCTACCAAGGGGCTTCAGAGAACAAAATCAAGGCACAAATAATTGAGGACAAGTCAAAATGACTTTCGTGAAAATTAGAACATTTAACCTCATTTAACCTTGAATACAATCATCAAAATCTTGTTTTTTCCCAACATTAGAGGACTAATTGATAGGAAACCTTAAATCCATGCTAATCCCTATTATTTAAAGTTAACGTAGACTTAACTTAGAGAGTTTTTAGAAAATAGATTTTGACAAACATCAAAAAACATTTTGATAAATATGTAGTGAACTAAATATGGCATTCATGGCGACAAGCATGGAAAGCAAGTTTAGACAAATAAAGGTGAGATTTAGACATGAAAAAAATGACAAAAATACTAAATGATGAATAAGAAAATACATGGAGATGTTAACTTCACGAATGATATCAAGAATCATGCCATGCGAAATGATATGAACATATTTGTGCAAGGAAAAAACTTGCTGGAATTTTCAAAATAGCATTAAAACATGTTTTCAATGTGAACTAAGCATATAAGCATAGGGAAACATGATAGAGAGGTTAACAAAGCATCAAAAGTCCTAAATCTACCATAACCCAGGCCATAGAATGCATGAAACTCCTAAGTACAGGATCATGGTCACATGGGTTTGGCTCACTAAAATGATGAAAAATGCAAAAAGGCAAGTAAATCAATGAAAAAAGAGTAAGGAATATACCTAAAAGCTTGGAAACCTTGCTAGTGATTTTGAGCAAAAAGGTCTCTACACTTATAGCTTATTTTCTTCCTTTCTTTGCTATTGATTAGCAATAAATGGTGGATGAGAATGAGTTTGATGGTTGTAACATCAATGAAGGAGAGTTTTGAGAGGAAATGTGAAGGTACTAGAGGCTTTTATGAAGGTTTTTGGAAGGGTTAAGAGGAAGCTACGGGAATAATATTTTTCAAATAGTGGAGGCTGATTTAAAATATGTGTAGAGTCTTCATGGCTGAGCATATAATGTATCTTATGTAGGATTTAATTTCAGCTATCAAAAACTTAGCAAAAGTAGGGCATTTATGATATTTATGGTGTACAACATGGTGAGTCATTGTACCAACAAGCAAGCATTCAACACTTTATTAGTTGATGTAGCCTTGGCAGCAAGAAAGGACCATGCATGAGCTGACAAAATGAGTAAGGTCTAGCTTTCCCTTTATTAATCCACATTATAGCATAAAATACCTTTTTTCCAAGCTTAATAGACTATTGGAAAATTTTGTAACCCAATGGCTAAAGCCTAAAAATGAAATCTACATTATTTTTAGGAAGTTATGTTTGAGATTGGATAATTTTTGGAGGCAAAGTCATGACCAAATTCATGTTTTAATCTTATGGTGCTAAGGGGTCAAAATGTCATGAACTGGATAAATTTTACTTACCTGTATCGATATAAAGAATTTTGTACCGATACATAGAGCAAATTTTGCCCAAATGTATCGAACATTAAAGTATGTATTAATACATTAAAGCTTATATTGATACAGCCACTTATGTATTGATACATTTTGGCCAAAACTCATGACTTTAGTTATGATATAACTTTGTATTGACACAAATGCTAATGTACCGATATATGGTCTCATGTATTGATACAAGTAGTGGTTTTTGGGATTTTGATGATGTGTAGACCCTGTATCAATACATAAGGGTCATGTATTGATACTTATTCATGGAAATGTGAATTTTACGCATCTTTGGCTTTTTGTTCACCTCACCTTATCAAGGAATGATGGATGATTAACCCGTACTTGTCTAAATGGCCTCGATGATGTCTCAAATAGTAACATTTGATGCCTTGGATGATGGCTTGGACAAAATGCGATGTTTACAGCTGCCCCTCTTTGGTTATTGCTAAGTATTTAGAACAAGGCAAAGGCCAATAGACACCATGTTATCTAGGGTGTGCTTGATGCTGTCTTATGTTCCTGTGATGAAAATGTAGGAAAAAATAGATCAGATGCGCAGTAGAATTTGAAATCCTTTTAATCCAATCATACTAAAATGCATAAAAGGTTCAAGATAAGGTACCCTAAGAATAATTGGCAAGATCTAAAGCATATATGGACTAGTTAGAACAATATCGAGAGGAATCATTCATGAAGAGGTATAAAGACATAACCTTACACTAGGTCCATTTGGATGTTGGCCTGTTACGAGCAGCATCTTAGTATTAGAACCCAACATATTGATGCTTCACTTTTAATCGTGAGGATTTGGTCCCCACAGTTAACGGATATGCTGCGTTACTCAACATTGAGAGGGCCAAGATTGATAGAATATATTGTAAGGCTTTGCAAGCTCTAACTTTCAAGAAAAGATTAGCTTAGATTCTCAAGGCACTGGAGTCCTGAATCGAGTCATATCAAGATGAAAAGGAACAATGATTGCATCTCATAGCCCAATTTGAAGGAATAATGGCAAATACCATTGATATCCAAAAACTTCAAGATATTTATGCACTAGCAATATATGGTCTAGTCATATTTTTGAAAACATTAGGCTATGTTGAAGGGAGGGTAGTAGACCTTTTTTCCTAATTGTGTTGCAGCATCAATCCCATACCCACCATCATTGTTGAATATATTCCAGCTTTCAGCTTTTGTAAGAAAATAAGAACAGGTCACTTCATCGAATGCGCACCATTTTTTTAGATTTGGCTTGTCAACTACTCCCGCTTAGAAGTGAAGAGAATATCATACAATTTATTGCCAAACTTCAACTCTATCTCTAAAGTACTTGAGAAGGAAAGGCCTTAAAACTAGTTTAGAAGAAATGGGTCCAAAAATTTTGGAATCTCGAAGGGGAAGAGGTGGCATAAAGGCCCCTTGGTTTTCACCACACACAATTATATACCAAGGTAGAGATTATAGTTGTGTGCTACTTATGGGATTATGGGGAAGCACTAACTATGCATTTTTCCTAGTTCTATGACAATTTCAGTGCTGACAATTCGTCCTTTTGGTTCAAGTCCTTGAGCAGGGGGATTTTGATTATGGTGAGCCTGACTACAAATAGAAAGTTTAACTAGCCTTCCATGCTTGAGACAAAGCCACTACATAAAGAGGTTTTGCAGAGGAAGTAGTATGACTCCAGGATATGATTAGTGGAGAATTCATCACATCAATGATGCCTTAACCTTGTTTGGTATTGGAGCATCACAAGCATTAGTTAATGAATTAGTTTTTGAAATCAAATTGCTCAAGAATGAGTTCAAACAAGAAAAAGGCAACCTTCATGAAGGAAATCACTCATTTAAAAGAAGAAAAAAGTCAATTAGAAATAGACCTCTATCTTTGAGATGGTGAAATGAACTAAGTTTTCAAAAAGAGGAACCACTCCAAAAAGGATCTTGAGAATTTGATGAAATATTGCATAGCACTTAGTAAGGCAAGCAAGTTTTAACACCTTAGTAAGTCATCAGCTGAGTAGGAGGTAAAGATAGCTACCCTTGAAAAAGAGTTGCATCGATGGAAAAAAGAGGCCAACGTCAATAGGGAGAAGCTTGTTAGACCCATGCCCTTGTATCAACTTATCGAAGGAAGAATGTATATCTAGAAGCTTAAGTCTAAGATTTAAAAGTAAACCAGGTTAAGAATGAGACTCTAACACTCACAATTCAAGATTTAAAGCGTTCCTTACAAGTTCATCAAGGCCAAGTTGATGAATTAGTAGGAGCCTCTCAATGGCAGAAGCAAAAGTGGCTATAGATGATTGATTAAGCATGCTAGAATTGTTAAGACCACCAAAGTCATCTCACTGGGTATATTCAAATAGCCTAATTAGGGGCTAAGTACATGATGGATGTGGCCTAATCCTTAACACATGACATCTTGCCTATCGAAGTCTATGAAAAAGAATTGTTATATTTTTTACAACGTGTGATCAAGCAATATAATCATGTCAAGCATTTCCAAATGTAATCATGTGTGATTAGGATATTTTGTTGCTTTAATGAAAGTCTTTTCATCAAACATGCAAGAATAAGGAACTAAAATGCTTTATGCATTTATTGCTTTATGCATTTATTATCGTGACTGCACTCACCGTCATTTCATCAAACATGCTTATGACACATCATAAAAGTCTAATCTGGTAATAATCTAAAATGCAATGTTTTAAAACATAGAACTTATTGTTTGTCATTAGTATAACACTAGCAATCAGTTTAAAGCTATCGAAAACAATCATCAAGCTCGCATCGAATGGCTGAAGCTTATATATAAGGAGTTTTAAGAGTAATCATTCCACAAGAAAAAGGAACTCCAAGCTTAGATTGTAGAATTAACTAAGCTATTGTCCAAGGTTTCAAAGGAAAAAAGGCAGACAAGCGCTGTTAACCTAGGAAAAGAACCAATCAATCCCAAAAGCAACTTGAACAGTGGTACTGAAACCATTAGCATGCAAGAAGAGGCATCACATGAATAACATCCTCCAGTAGCGATGATCCCATCAAGTTAACCGTTCATTTACATTAACCTAGCAATGGTACCCCATTTGGTTTAAGAATTTTTTAGTAGAGGCTATTCACCGGTAAGATCAATAGTCCCAAATCTTGATAAGGAAATAGAGTAAGAAAAAGAAAAAGGGTCTTCAGAAAATAATAAAGACTTAAACAAATATCAATCACTGGAAAGATGCCTTCGTGCTGTTAAAGGAAATGACAAATTTGGGAGAGATGCTAAATCTCTGGGACTAGTTTCTCGTCTTCTTATCCTGCCTAAATTCTAAGTGTTGGATTTTGAAAAGTACAGTGGGATGACATACCCAACTACCCACCTTAACATATACTGCTACAAGATGGCTAGATATGAAGAGAATGAAAAGCTGCTAATTCACTACTACTATGATAACCTAACGAAGGCTACCATCAATTAGTATATAGGGTTTAATCCCCTAAGAATTCAGACATAGGTAGATTTGGCTTGTGCTTTCCTTGATCAATATAAGTACATATTCGAGTAGGCTTCGAATCATCTCTTTCTCATAAATATGGAAAAAAAAGCCTCTAAGAGCTTCAGGCAGTATTCTTATAAATGAAGAGAGAAAGTTGCTTAAGTTCATTCTTCTTTGACTGACATGACGGTCATGTTTATCAACACATTTAAACTCCTAACTATGATAGGTTGGTAGGAAATACCATAAAGAATTCTACCAACATGACTATATCAGGCAAAATGATTGATAATGCTATTAAAAGTGGCAAGATATCTAGCGGAGAATCATCTAGCTTGACCAAAAAATCAATAGCCTAGTGTGAAGAGAAGGAGGTGAATGTTGTTAGTGAAAGTCATGCTAAGTTCACTCGGGATCCATATGCGACACAGGGTATGTACTTCCCAAACATGCTATATCTAGGTTTTAACCCTTACTTACCAGTGCCATAACTAATTCATTCTATTAGGTTCATTCCAACAATAAGTTCACATTGAATCATGTTTAAACATCGCTTACAGCGCACATCCCCATAATGCAAATAGTACAAAAGCTCTAAACAATCAACAAGCAGCCCAAGAAAGGGAACACTTTAAGCCACTTTCTTACTCCTAAAAAAGGATTTACTCTCATCTATTGGTGGGTCAGCTAGTGTTCTTAGTATTCGTAAACACAAGATCACCTCTATATCCTAAATGGGTACAATGAAAATGCCTATTGTGAGTACCACACTAGAGAACAAGGTCACTCTATTGAGAATTGCACCTGGTTTAAGAGAAAGGTGTAGAATCTGCTAGAAATAAGTATGATCAAGATTGAACAAGGGCTTAGACCTAATGTTAGAGCCAATTTACTTCCTAACGATGCAAAGTTAATAGTGAACATGATGATCGATAGGAAAGAATGCTGGGTCAAAAGAAGCATTAGCGAAGTCAAGACACTAATAAGCAAAGTATGGCAAGCTTTGGTGAAGGTTGAAATAGTGTCAAATATCGAAAACCAGAGTGAAAAAACTACTAAACTATTTTTCTCTCACTATAGTCGAGGGCACATTCTACAACACTGCCTACTTTTCCTGGAAATGGTCTAAGGGTTGATGGACCAATCCAAAATAGAGTTCTATAAGGAGTGGGATGAATACATCAGCCTATTTATTAATGCACATGAGAGACCTAACACCTACTAGGTTTCGAATTATTCCTCTCCCATAAGCATGGAAAAGAGTTGATGAAAGTTTCAAGTAGTATGCTCTAGATGGATGGAAGAGGCTGCCCAGATCCATCCCTTGATGACAGAGAAAGCGATGACTATTAGGTTCATCAGCATATTACAAGCCCTTTGTTATGAGAAGATAATAAAGAGCGTCTTGAGGAACTTTGCAAATGTAGTCTTATTATGTGGAATAATCGATAAGGCCATGAAAAATGACTTGGGTAAAGGAAACAAAAAGGTCAAGGCTAAACAATAGCAAAAATCCAGTGTTGGAATTAGCTCTTCTAGAGCTTATATTGAATCAGACGTGAATGGAATGGGTATTAAAGATATTGCGAGATCATATAGATCATAGAAGAGGTCAAGATGCCAATGAATCTGGTTTGGCAAATCCTAATACAAACTGAATTGGTTAACGAGGCCAAAATAATAAAAGAGAGAGTCGATAACTTTTGTGATTTCCATACATCTATAGCCAAACACTCCAAATATGCAAAGAGATCCATGCTATGGTTCAAAGAATGATGAATAAAGGTAGCATTGAATTTTGTGATAAAAGCAAGCCTCGCATACGAAGTTAGCAAATGCAATACCATCTATCAACACCACAAAAGAAAAGATTAAAAAAATGCTATTTAGGTGATTGCAAGGCCATTCATATTCTTTGACAACTGACCAAGTATCAAAACTACCCCTGCTTAGCCCTCACTAAAGATGATTATTCAACTTCCATCCCCTTTTCTTTATAAAGGCAATAAGATCATTCCATGGAAATGTGAAAGCATAGCTTTAATCATCTATGGACCTAGTCAACAACTAGCAAATGTTGACCTTTCAGGGGTAGGCCATCTAACTTGAAGTGGTAGATGCTATGGCCTAACTACATCAAGAATGAAATTCAACAAACAATCCCTCAAGCACCAAACACTATAACCAAAAAATCAAACTCTATGCCTATCTAGGAGCTAGTAAGTGAGAAAGAAGCTATAGAATTTTTAAGTTCATCAAGCATAGCAAACACAACATTATCGATCAATTAAACAAGCAAACGACCAAGATATCTATGTTGTCACTGCTATTGAACTTTGAAGCTCATAAAAATGCTCTCATCGAGGTCTTGAATAAGGCATGTGTCCCTTCCAACATCTCTATAGACTAGTTGGATCACCTATTAGGCAACATGACTATTGAAAATTATATATCTTATACTAATGACGAAATCCCCTATAGAGGAAGGGGAAACTATAAAGCATTCCACATCACCACATAGGTAACATGTTGCCCAAGGTGTTTATGATAATGTAATGCCTATATCATGCTTGAATAAGCTCTCTATTGACACATCATATATCCAAAATAGTCACACAATTGTATCAGCATTTGATGAAACTTGTAGAAATGTCATGGGAAACATCACCATCCCATTCTAAATTAGCCCATACACTTATGAAATAGACTTCCATTCTATGAAAATTGCTCCATTGTATAACTACCTGGTAAAAAGGCCTTGGGTTCACTCTGCAGGGTAGTACCATCCTTACTGCATCAAAAGCTAAAATTCATAATTGAAAACAAAGTTGTCCACCTTAAGTAGAGGAAGATATTATTACTGCTACCTCAAGTGATGCTTCGTATATTAAACTCGATAAGGATGTTCCAAAATCTTTGTTCTAGTCCTTTGAGTTTGTTAATGCCACTTATGGGAAAGAGGGGTTGCTAATGGTTGAGCCTCACCTATCATAGAGCACACATATGGGTCTAAAGTTAATCATTGATAAAGGTGCTTAGGTTGGAAAAGGACTTAAAAAAACATCTTTAAGGAATTGCCAAAGCCCTAGTAGACAACACCGCCAAAAATGCAATATTTTCCTTCATGGATGGATTTTTAAGTTACAATCGGATTAAAATGAAAACTGAAGACATTAAGAAAACCATCTTTGTGACCATATAAACACTTTTTGCTACAAAGTAATGCCTTTTGCGCTCAAAAATGCTGCGGTAGCCTATCAAAGGCAATAGTAACATTATTCCATGATCTCATGCATAAAGAAATAAAAGTCTATGTGGACTATATGATCATTAAATTGCCAAAAGAGAGTGAACACATTGCCAACTTACAGAAACTCTTCAAACAGCTTTACAAATACTAGCTCAAGCTGAATCTTACCAAAAACACATTCAATGTCACATTTGTTAAACTATTGGGCTTCATTGTGAGCCAAAAAGGAATAAAAGTTTATCCTGACAAAGTCAAGGCCATTCAGAACCTAGACCTCATCGAACTCAAAAAGAAGTGAAAAGTTTCTCAGGAAGGTTGAACTACATAGCCTAATTAATATCTTAGCTAATCAACAAATGTGATTTGATCTTTCAGTTACTTTAAAAACAAAATCCTAGAGAATTAAACGAAGAATGCTAGGAAACATTTGATAAAGTCAAACACTACCTTTTAAACCCAGTAGTACTTATGCCACTAGTGCCTGGTCGACCTTTAATCTTGTGGTGCTTATGCCACTAGTGCCTGGTCGACCTTTAATCTTGTATCTATCAATTTTCAATAAGTCAATAGGCTGTATATTGGTTCAACATGACAAGTCAGGTAAGAAGGAACATGCTATCTACTATTTGAGTAAGAAGTTCATGATGTGTGAAAATAACTATTCAGCAGTAGAGAAGTTATGTTATGCTTTATCTTGGATAGCTTGGAGATTAAGACAATAAATGTTATACCATACCTCATGGTTGATCTTCAAACTTAATCCCATTAAGTATTTATTCAAGGCCCCTACCTTATTAAGAGGATTAGCTAAGTGGCAAGTCTTGCTCTCCAAATATGACATCGTGTACGTGAACCAAAAAACCATTAAAGGTAGCGCAATAGCAGACTTCTTGGCAAGTCAAGTAGTAGATAACTATCAACCTTTTGACTTTGAATTTTTTTATGAAGACTTGATGTGCATATCCGAGGTAAAAAACACTTCCAATAGCAGTCTATCATGGAAAATGTATTTTGATGAAGTTTCAAACACATTAGGGCATAGAATTAGGGTAATTCTTATCTTACCTAATGGAAACTATTGCTCTTTCACTATAAGATTGAACTTTGATTATACCAGCAATATACTGAATATGAAGCTTATGTCATCGAACTCCGAGCCATCACTAAAAAGGGTATCGAACTCTATAAGTATTTAAAGATTCGACCACACTCATTTACTAATTGAAAATAGAATGACAAGATGCTAAACTAATTCATTATGAGAAGTTGATCTCATAACTTAAAAAAGAATTTGATGATATCAGCTTTCAACATTTACCTTGGGAAGAAAACAAAATAGCTAATGCCTTGCTCACTTTGTTGTCCATGTTCAAAGTTAATCGAGAATCGGGTGTTGCTCCTATTCAGATAAGCATTTATACAACTTCGACACATTATCAGAATGTCGAAGAAGAGAAAGATGACTTGTAATGGTATCATGACATTCTTTGGCACATTAGAGATCAAGAATACCCCAAATATGCTAGTAAAGTTGATAAAAGAACCATCTGAAGAATAGTTACAACCTTCATTTTAGATGGTGGAATTTTATATAAGAAAAGGTAGGAACTGGTTCTACTCTAGTACATGGATGCCTCCGAAGCCAAAAGAATTTTCAAAGAAGTCCATGAAAGAATCTGTGATACAAACAACAATGGACACTGAATGGCAAAACAAGTCATGCGATCAAGCTATTACTAGTTGACTCTTAAGAAATATTGCATTGACCATGCTCGAAATTGCCACAAATGCCAAATCTATATGGACAAAATTCATGTTTCACCATCACCTCTGCATGTTATGATAGCCTCATGGCCTTTTTCTATGTGGGGCATAGACATGATCAGACCGATCACCCCTAAGGCTTTTAATAAGCACCGCTTTATTTCGATCACTATTGATTATTTCACCACGTGGGTAGAAATGACCTCTTATTTCAATGTCACCAAATTTGTTGTATGTAAATTTGTGAATTGGGATAGTTTCTACAAATATGGGCTTTTCAAACAAATCATTACATATAATACGCATAAGTTGAAAACAAAATGATGCAAGTAGTTTATTTTCAATTTAAATTCAACATCATAACTCAGTGCCATGCCATCTGAAAATAAATAGGGCAGTCGAAGCAGCTAATAAGAATATTAAGAAAATAGTTGAAAAAATGGCTGAAATGTACAAAGATTAGCACCAAATGTTGCCTTTTACACTACATGCCTATCCCATAGCAATTCAAACTTCTACGATTGCTACCCAATTTTCCTTGCTTTATGGCATGGTGGTTGTTCTACCTATCGAGGTCAAAATCCTGTAACTTAGAGTCTTGATGGCATCATAACCTGAAGAAGCCAAATGGGTCAAGAATCGATACAAACATCTTAATCTTATTAAGAAGGAAAAAATAAAAGCCGTCTATTATGGTAGATGCATTAAAAGCTAAAATAAGAGCCTATAACAAAATAGTCTATCCATGTTAGCTTTGAGAAAGTGACCTAGTACTCAAACAAATCCTTCCAATTCATAAAAATGCTCGAGGAAATTGGACTCCAAATTGGGAAGGGCCATACGTGGTAAAGCTCATATTTTCTAGAAAGGCCCTAATCTTAACTGAGATGGATGGCAGGGATTTACCTAACTATGTCAATTTTGATGCCATCAAGAAATGCTACACTTAAAAGGATTTTAGGATAAGAATTTGAAAAAGCATCATATTCTTCTTAAAAAAACAAAAACTACAACAAAACAAAACAAAAAAGGAAAAAAAGAAAGAAATAGAGCATCCAGGAAACCTGCTTAGGTTGAAAACATGAAAAGTAGGCATAAGTGACCAAATTTTCCCTAAATTTTAACCTAATCCACCCTTCCTTGACCAAAACACCAAATCATAACCTAAGCCACCTATTCAACATCGATCTACTTTACCGAATCTCATTCTCACCCATGCCTAAAAATGTTGTCTACCTAACCTTGGGGCAACCATCCTACCAAGGGATGACCCAAAGAATCTCCTCATGAGTTAAACAACATCGAAAAGATTGACTGCTTGAGAAAAGACTTTGAAAGCACTCGGTGAAAGATTCATGTCATCAGCATCAGGGGCTCAGCAGCGAAGAAAACCACTCTTAACTCTTTTGTATCTCAAAATCTTTTATGATCTCAAAATTTGTCATAACTTGTACCCTTTTTCTTTTGAATAAAATATAATCAATTGATTTCTCATAAAGTTTTTTTTTTTGTAACTCATGTATCCCATATTGCAACATGCTTATCATGTAATTGATAATGCTTGACAAATGGATAGAGATAACAACAAGATTTTCTAGCATTATTTTGAAAGATGGAAACTTCGTAGGAATTTTCTTTCATGTCCAAAGATTAAGAATGAACCTTGGAACCATAATTAGTCTTACCCTTAGACCTCCAAATCCTAAAAATATCCTTAAAACCTTCTTCTTAGTAAACCCCCAGCCTAAAGGTAAGGGACAAAAATATTTTTCCGCCTATTATCAAAATAACTAGAGTTTAGATCAGTTTACTAGAACCACCAAAGATACCTTCCGAATCAAAATTGGCAAGATGAATCCTTTATACCTGTCCGCAAACTAAATTCAATCAAAGTCCCTAAACATGAGCCATTCAAGCTCAAGATTTTTCCTTCATAATCACAGGCCATTCATACCTTCTAAAAATAACATTAACATTCAAAATCTCTAAAAATCTAAAACAAGGTTGATGAATTCTAGGGTAAAAGATCACCCTATCAAACTTGCAGAAGAATAAATAATTGAAAAGGCTAAAATAGATTGCCAAATTAGGCTTTTAAAATCATCTACTTTGCATCATTTAAACATGCATTTGCATCCTTATGCATCAATCATACAACAATTAACTTTCTTTAGGTACAAACTCTTACTCATAGAAGTCAAACTAGTAAAGAACTTTAGGTACAGAATCTTGTCTTTGAGAAACCTTGAAAAGCTCTAAGTAAGAATCCCTAACCTCATGCTTTTTTTCCTTTAGTCTATAAAGAGCTAGATGCCTTTTTTTTCTTTCAATCCACAAAGAGTTGGAAGTTTTTTTTCTTTCAGTCCACAAAGAGATGGATGCCTTTTTTTCCTTTCAATCCACAAAAAGCTATATTTTTTTCCCTTTAGTCCATAAAGAGCTATATGCCTTTTTTCCCTTTAGTCCATAAAGAGTTGGGCATATTTTCCCTTTTAGTCCACAAAGACTTGGACTTTTTTTTCCTATTTAGTCCATAAAAAGCTGAATGTCTTCGTTCCTTTTGTCTACAAAGAGCTTGGCATCTTTTCCCTTTTAGTCCATAAAAAGTTGGATGCCTTTTTCTTTTTAGTCCACAAAAAGTTGGGCGCTTTATCTTTTTTAGTCCATAAAGATTTGGACACCAGTTGAGTCTGTTCGTAAAAAGCCAAGCACTAATCAACTTTGTCCACATAGAGCTGAATGCCAGTCGAGTTGTCCATAAAAAGCCAAGCACTAATCAAGTCTGCCAACAAAAAGTTGAGCACTAATTAAGTCTATCCATAAAGAGCTAGGCACCAATCTAGTCCGCCTACAAAGAGTTAGGCACCTATCAAGTTAAAGTCAACATTAGTTGGTGCCCATCTAGGGAGGCTAAAATTTAGGGAGAATCCAAAAGCCTAGTAAGGAGGTCAAACCTTACAAAAACCTATTCAAACTTTCATCAAAATGTCTACCAATAAATTATAATTAACATGGGGAAAACATTAATTAAATTTCATTTTCGTAAGCATTTAATAAGCACCATCCTACCCTAAAGAAAATGGTGTATATTTTTCTTTGCCCTATTCCTGATACTCAGTAACGGTCAAATAATGGCAGCTATAGACACCTCATCTTGTCTAAGCCATTATCCGAGGCATCAGAGGCCATTATTCTGGGCATTCTTAGAGTCATGTAGATTAGCTTATGCCAATTTCACATTATTTTTTACCAAAATGGGGCATTCAAAGAGCCTAATATACATGCAAGTCACATTGGTGCATAGGTATTGATACCAGGCTTTCACATCACTAAAAATTTAAATTTCCATATGTATATCGATATAAAAGGGTTTGATATCGATGCTTAGCATGTTCGTATCGATACAGGCCTTGAAAGTAGCTAAAATCATGATTTTTGCCCAAATGTATCGATACACAAGTAAGAGTATCAACACAGGCATTTGTGGTATTGGTACAGGTCTCTAAGTCTTGAGAATGGCAGCATTGTTTGCTTTTGGTAGTGATACAAACTTCATTGTGTCGATACTGGTCGGCAAAATTTGCCTTGTGTATTGATACAAAATGCTTTGTATTGATTTGTATCCATAGGCAAGGCATTTTTACCTATTTAAATTGTTTTTCAGCATTTGCACCATTGACCTAAAAATCCAACTCAAACATGATTTTTGCACTAAAAATCATAAAAATTCATATCGAGCCTCAGGTTTGGACTTATGATTAGATTTGAACAAAATTTTAAGACCCTAATAGCCATCACAAGAGACATTTTATGACATTATGCAAGTTGCTAAAGGGTAAGACTAATGTTTCTTAATGCTCAGCCACATAAAATGGCCTTAATCCATTGTTTTTGTTGAGCAAACCAATGAGTTTGTGCTATAGCTGAGCATAGTACCTTGTCTCTCCATGAGGTATATGCACCAAAACCCCATAATACCTTATTTTTTACATGTTTTATCTTCATATTCATATAAGTCTATATGCCAACTTTGATTAAGTTAAGAACTACATACATAAATAACATAAACCCTACACACTGCGCAGACATTCTCAGCAAAAAACACTCATTTTCATATATTCTCTTATATTCCTTAGCCACCAGAAAAATAAAAACCCTTTTCTATTCTTGTAGCTCTTTAAAACCACCACTAAAGCCCTTCTAAAACTATCCATTCCACTCAGCATTCCTCTCAAAACTCCCTTCCATCAACATATAACTAAAAAACCCCTTATTTTCATCATTTTCTTGCCAATCAACATCTAAAGAAGGAAGAGGGTGAGTCCATAGTTGTTGCTCAAAGAAAAAAGGTAAAGCTTAAAGATTTTGGTATATTTTCTCCCCTTGCTCTATTTATTTTCTTATTTTTTATCATTTACATCATCTTAGTGACCCTTTTTATGTTACCATGATCCTTTTAAGATTCTTATGCATTATTATGGCCTTGGTTGTGGTAGTCTTAGCATTTTGATAATCTTCTTAATGCCTTGATGTTGCTCAGATGGTTAAACATGCCATGTTTTATTTTCACCATCATAACAGTCCCTGTTCATGCATTTCCTTTCATGTTTCATCCACCTTCACATGTTCACCTCATACTTGAATGTTCATCCTAACATGTCTTGAGCATATACATGCATTTTCTTGCATCTTTGTAGGTTTTATGGAATAAAAATGTTGTTTTAAAAATTCCAGCATGTTTTTCTTTGGTTAAACATGTTCATACCATCATCCATGGCTTGATTCCAAACGTCATTCATGAGGCTAACATTTTTATGCATACTATTTGTCATCACATTACATTTTGGCCACTTTCTTCATTGTCAAAATATCATCTTTGTTTGTTTAAATGTGTTGTCCATGTTCACTTTTATGTACATTGCATCTCATTCATAACATTTTGTCAAAATGCTTGCTTGTTTATTTTAAAAATTTGATTTTCATAAACCCCAAGTCTATGCTACCTCCAATAGATGGAGACTAGCATAAATTTAAAATTTTCACTAAAGTGGTTCTCTAATCTTAGGGACAAATCAAACCTTCCAAGTCCAAATTCATCATTGAATAAACTAAAAAATGATGATTTTAGAAAAATGACCCTCTTACTTGTTAAAAAATATTAAGCCTTCATCTTGAGTTTAAAACCCACATTTGTGGCATGGTCAATAAGTCATTTCACCACCAAAACTACTTCGAGATTGTGGAATGAACTTGCAATGCCCATGTAACATTTTTCTCTCACAGATATTGGATGTTTATGGCTCGAGTTGAATCCCAAGAAACCTAAAAAATTAATTAACACCCTATTTTTATCGTGGCAGCAGTGTAGTCATGACTTAAAAATTTATTTTCAAACCCTAAAGGATTTTTCTAGAATTTTTAGCTTAAAAGGTATCAAATTACCCTCCTGAGATTTTCTTTGATTAGGAAACCTCTCTTTGCAAAAATGAATCCACACAAGATCTCCTAGTTTGAATAAAACTTGCTTACTCTTTTTGTTTGTCGATCTAACATAAGCTTTATTCTTTTTCTCGATTTGTTCTATAACTTCCTTATGCAAATTCTTCACCATTTGAGCCTTCCTAGCTCCATCTATATAGCTTTTCTTGCTAATTGGTATTGGTGCTAAACTAAGAGGTGTAGTTGGGTTGAAACCATAAACCTCTTTGAAAGGAGAATGCTTAGTAGTGCTATGTACACTACGATTGTAAGCAAATTCTAAATATGCTAAGCACTCATCCCAATTCTTTAGATCCTTGTTCACCACCATCCAAAGCAAAGCTAAAGGTGTTCTATTCACCACCTCAGATTACCCATCAGTTTATGGATGACAAGCTATGCCAAATAATAACTTGGCTCCCAGCTTCTTCCATAAAGTCTTCCATATATAGCTTAGAAACTTAGCATCATGATTAGCAACAATGCTCTTAGGAATCCCATGCTATCAAACTATTCCTTGAAGAACAAATCAGCTACATGGCTTGCATCGTCAATTCTATGGCATGGAATGATGTGTGACATTATCAAAAAGTGATCCACTACAACCATTACCGAATCATTTTCCAGTGATGTTTTAGGTAAACCTAAAACAAAATCCCTACTTACATGTTTCTGGGGATGTTCAGGTATGGGCAAAGGCATGTATAACCCTTTACCATCTTCTTACCCTTCATTTTTTTGCACGTGACATATCTTTCTATAATTCTATGAATATCTCCATTCATTGTCAGCCAATAGAAGTGTGTTTTCAATGCTTTTAATGTTTTCTTTTCACCAAAGTGTCCAGTAGGACCTCCACTGTGAGCTTCATAAACCAAAAGCTCTCTAATTGAACAAAAAGGAATGTATAATCGACTAAATTTGAAAAGAAATCCTTCTTGTTAAAAATAACCCTCCTTAGCTCCTTTCATGCACTCTTCATAGATTTTTGTGAAGTGCAGGTCTTCTTTGTATAATTGTATCAATAAATCAAACCTCATTAATCTTGTATTAAGCATCGAGATTAGTGCATACCTTCACGAAAGTGCATCAGCTATGATGTTGACATTCCCTTTCTTGTACTTGGTTACATAAGGAAACGTCTCCAAGAACTCAATCCACTTGGCATGTCTCCTATTTAGCTTACTTTACCCCTTTAAATGTTTCAACAACTCATGATCTGTATGAATCATGAACTCCTTAGGTAATAAGTAATGTTGCCAAGTTTTGATGCCTAAGTCAGCGCATAAAACTCTTTATCATTAGTTGAGTAGTTAAAATGAAAACCACTCAACATCTCACTAAAATTGGTAATAGGATACCCATCTTGCTTAAAGGTCTTAGAGAAATTGAGTAATGCTCATATGGAAGCTGAACTTAATTTATCCTTAATCAAGTCAAAACTTCATTGTGCTACGTCAGGCCACTTAAACTCTGTTTCCTTCTTTATGTACTCAGTCAAAGGAGCTACACTGGTGCTAAAATTTTTCACAAAACATCTGTAGAAGGACACCAAGCCATGAAAACTCTGGACTTTAGCAACATTAGTGGGAATTGGCCACTCTTTGATAGCTTTAACCTTCTCTTCATCAACCTCCACTCCATTTTGGGAAATGATATAACTAAAATAACCTAGACAATCCTTGCAAAAGGTGCACTTCTTAAGGTTGGCATATGCTTCTCTTCTTTAAGCACTTCGAACAACTTTATAAGATGATCTATATGTTCATCAAAGCTCCTGCTATAGACAAGTATGTCATTGAAATAAAAAACAACAAAATAACCATTGAATATTCATAAAATATGATTCATTAGCCACATAAATGTGCTAAAAGCATTGGACAAGCCAAAAGGCATGATTGTTCATTCATATAATCCAAACTTAGTCTTCAAAGCTATTTTCCATTCATCACTTTCCTTCATTCAAATCTAATGGTATCCACTTTTGAGATCAATCTTCAAAAAAATAGAAGAACCATGCAACCCATCCAACATGTCATCAAGCCATGGGATGGGATAGCGGTATTTGATTGTAATCTTGTTAATAGCTTGGTTATCTATACACATATGATTAAACCACATATCTTGCCATTAATGTTGCAATTGGTGTGAAAGATATTCTCATGTTGTTCCTCTTATTTCTTTGATTGCATGGCCAGATTATGACAAATAACAAGCAATTCTCTTTTCTCAAGAGGTGCAACTTGCTCTTTTTCCACTTCTACCTCTGGATCTAATTCATCTTCACTAACAACTTTTTCAACTGATTCATGAATGATCACTACCTTCTTGTTAAGACATTGAGAAGTTATGTGTCCAAGCCTAAGGTACTTAAAACACTTGATGTCATGGCTTCTTGTTGAAGGTTGGGAATTTTTAACTTTCTTGTTCCCTTTTTCAACCACGGTCACTTTAGTAGGATCTTTCTTTTCTTCGAGTTTTGCGACTGTTTTAAAGATATAAGATGAAGAAGAAGACAAGGTGTAAGGTTTACTTACCCTAAACAAACCTATTTTATGCTACCTTTAAATTTTCACAGCCAATATAATCACATCATCCAATATGGTGTACGGTTGTAACTCTACTTAATCTACAATCTCTTTATTCAACCCACTAATGACTCTTGCAATAGTTTGTTCTTGAGCCTCACACCACATCATTAACATCTCAAACTCTTTCACATAATCCTTAACACAATAGGCTCCTTGTTGCAAAGTTTTTAACTTGAGGAATAGCTCTTGCTTATAGTATTGAGGTACAAACCTCTTTTCCATAAGCTTTTTCATAAGCTGCATGTCGAGACTAGATTTTCTCCTTCATGCCTTCTTTGTGCCTTTCGATTCTCCCACCACAGATTAGCATAATCAGTAAACTCTAGAGCAGCAAGTTTTACCTTTTTAGCCTCGGTGCATTCTTGACACTTAAAACTTTCTAAACATGTTATACCCACTTTAAGTACTCTTCGAAAGAGCTTGTTCCACAAAGGGTGGAATCTTTATTTTAATATTATTAAAGGTTCTTGGTTGCCAGCATTGCCTTGGTGCTTTTTCAGGTTCATCTTCTATGCCTGGATCATCATACTCCCCACCTCATCATGATTAACCTTTCATCGTTGTAGCTAATTATTTTATGGTTAATTCATGATCAATCTTTCCACCATACGCATAAGCTGTTCCGTAAATGTACAAAGATCTTTGTTATTGCATTCAAAGGCTACAAGATGAGATTATTCAAAACTCATTCCTTGCTACAATTTTATATTTGGTGGTGCATGGGTCTTGCTACCTTCTGACATGGTGTTTATCACTCTAAAACCCCAAAAAACTTAGCTCTGATGCCAACAATGATGAGCCTTATAAGAATAAAACTTAAAGGAAATAGGTCTCCAGTGGTTCAAAACAAAAATAAAAAAAAATCTAAAATCTGAAAGTTGGAAGAATAGAAGGAATAAACCTTGATTGATTTATAAGAAGCCTCGCCACAATCAATATAAAGGTTGGATGCCGCTTTTAAGGATGAGAAACCTAAAAGGTAAGTCTCACTAACTCACCACCAAGAAGACTTGGATAAGAGAAAAGAACTGAAAATAATCAGCTACTTTATTGATTAACTCTAAATGTCCCAAAAATAAGCATAAGGTCCCTTATTTACAATAGAGGATTTGGCCAAAAGCCTTTACAAGAAAAGAAAACTAATCCTAAATAATTAATTAACGTATTGCTTACTCGCAAAGAAAATAAAATAGTCAATGGAATTAATTTCCTTGCAAGCTAAGGAATTAAAACCTCTTAAAAAAAAACTGAAATCCTTGAAGAATAAGTAATAATCTGCACACCAAAACTTTCCTAATTTGGATGCGGTTACCTTTCTTGCTCAAAAAGACTTCTAAAATCTTCAAGGATCTTCCTTATTGAGTACATGGAACACCAAGTTGACTCTTTTAGCCCTTGATCGTGTGATTGGGTTGTATACTCAAACTCCTCTTTTAGACTTGTTACCTTGGGCCAACTATGATGTGGCACATCAGAAGAGGCCTTAGATTGAATGTCCTGCTTGGCCTATACCGAAAATATCACTACTAGCCATTTGCTTGGTTTTTTGTGGATCTTTGCTCAAGGATGTTAAGCCTATAGGAATAAGACACAAGCTCCGATACCAATTGTTAGACCTTCTAGTGGTGAATAAAATCAAGAGGGGGTGGATTGATTTCTCAAAACTTTGGTAAATTAAAATTGTGATAAATAAAACTGAGAAATCTAAATAATAAACTTTGGAGTACAAGTTAGTGAATAGAAAAAAACAACTAAAAACAAGGGAAAGAGAAGCAAACTCAATGATTTAGAGATGTTCGACCTCAATTGCCTATGTCCTCTACCTCGGCCTCACTTGCCTTAAATTTTCATAATTCACTAACTAGAATTATCTACTTTTCAAGGACAAGGTATAACCTTTACACTCCCTATCTTTCAAGGCTAAGATAGAAATATCTACCTTTTTATCTTTTATGGTTAAGATAGAACCCTCTTTCACTATTTTTGAAGGCTAAGTAGAAACCTTCTCTACTTTTCAATGGCTAAGTAGGAACTCCCCTTTTTACAAGAATTTGAGTGTAAATAAATAATACCTTTAAAGGTTAAGTGTTTACAAGAGTTTTGGCTCAAGGAAAATATGTATCTAAAGATACAAAATGAAGAATACAAAGATAAGAAGATTAATCCTATACAAAGATAAACTACTTAGCAAAAATGATAGAAGAGATGAAAGATATGACTGTAAGCACAATCTCTTGGTTCTTCCTCTTATTAAAGGTGTTAGAGAGGCTTGTTTACAGCCTTGATCATGATTATGGCCATTGGGGATATTTGGTGAAGGAATATAGTCGTTAAAGCCTTTAAAATGTCATTTCCCGTTGTTTCTCATGCCTCTATATCGATAAAATTGAGTGGGTATCCATACATTGTGTTTAACGATCCAAAATATGATCGTTGAACAGTGCTGTATCGATACAGAATAATCTGTCTCAATTATGAATAGTGATTTCTACATTTTAAGGTTATTTAGCTAGTGCCAAGTACTATATCGATGCATACACATAGTGTATCAATACATTCATATGAAAATCAATTTTAAGAGGTTTTTCATGACTTTAAAACATGTAAAACTTATCTAAAATGTGCTTTATATATAAAAGTATCTATTAAGAATATATTTTTGAGTGCTTGAAAGAGTTAAAACATATTCTAGTATTTTTCAAAGTGTTTACAAAATATTTCATCGAAAAATACTAATCTTGAAAATATTTAAACGCAAGTTAATTAAGCTTAAGTTTTAGTTATATCAAAACTGAGATTAATTCAAAGCTAATATGGCTAATAGTTGAAACTTAGATCAAGTGAGATTGCCTTAATCAAACACTAGATCAAGCTTATTTATCATGATTTAAGCTACATTTCAACAATTAATTAAAGGATCATGCTTCAAACAACAAGAAATCAAGTGAATCATAGCTCAAATCAAGATCGAAAATTAAAGAACATGGAAACACTATAGCTAAAACATATATGAGCATAGATAAGCATGAATCAATCAATAAACATGCTAATTTAATTGAAATTAAAGAGAAAGTGAGAAATTATACCTCCTCTAAACATGATCTTCACTTTAAAGATGATGAAAGCTTGAGAGAAAAAAGAATACTCTAGATTTCTAAAATTTTTTAAGTGTTTAAAAGTTATGAAATTATGGCCAATCACCCCTATTTATATGTCTTGAAGTTAGTGATTTAAGCTTTAATCACCCTAAGATGATCTTAGCTTAATCACTAACCTTCAACCACTTAGGAGAAATGATATTACTACCCTCAATGAATGGATGATTAAAATTCACATATTTATCACATAGGAAATTGGACTGAGGCTTAATTCTTACACTAGTCTATGTATAACTTTTTATGCCATTCAATTGATCATGATTTATCTCTGTAAAAATGCAATTGAATGTTTCATCCTGTAATAAAAATATGTCTTACTTTCTCCAAAAAAAAATAAATTTTTTATCTCTGACCTCCTAGATTACTGAGGTCCTTTTATGACCCGTCTTGATTATACTTTCTTGAGCTAAAGTTCATGCTCAATTTCATTTTGGTGTAATCAATTTTGAAATCTAAGCTATAGAACCCTTCCAATTTCAAAATCTAACTCTAGGCTAAAAAGTTAACCTTTTACATTTGACCTTACTTATGGTTGATTTTTGCTATTTTGTTGACTTTTAATTTGAGCTTCTAAAACAAGTCTCTTTTTCATCCAAATGACCTCAATGACCACTCTTATAACCTTAAGAGACATATATCAGTCAATTTTTTACCTTTTTTGATTTTTGAGACTCGGTCCTAGTTTTTCCAAATCACACCTACCACCTAAATTGGATAATTAAACCTAGATGCCTTATTACATTAAACTAAGCTCATAAGAACAAACTAAAACCTCAATTAGACCTCTATCATCTGTAACTCATTTGAGAAGATCTAGACCTAGAAAATTCCTTCTAAGTCTTAAAACCAAGGAAAAACCAATTAAGAGCCTAAACAAAATAAGGTGTCTACAGCAAGCATAGGTACTTTACACCCTGAAAGTTATTACTAGCCATAGAGGGGCATCACAAGGGCATAGCTCACTTCCACCTAATATTAGGATCTATTCTCTATCTAAAAATTGGTCAAGAGTCTAATGCAATTACAAGCACATAATGTGTGTAGGGGAATAAAACAAACCTTCTTTTTACTCCATTCAAAAAGTGTTAAACATTTTCAAATAAGGAAACCCTTGACAAATATAGCAAAATGATAAAAAAAATTAGTAGACAAAAAAGAATTAAAAATAATGTATAATAAGGGAAGGGATTATAGTTAAATAATGATAAAACATTAGTAGGTGTGACTTTCTTCAAAAGTCTAGTAGAGTCATCAAGCTATTTACGATGTGCCCAAGTTAACTGAGCTCATCTAACTTAAATGGGTGGAAGAAAGTGTTTTTCATTTAGGATTAGGGATGATTGTCAGAATAAATTGTTCTTCTAATTATTCTCATACGACTGCTACAAAGTAGTTGAGAAATTAAAGTCACCAACAATCAATTGAGGCTAGGCATGATCGAAACCTATTAAAACCAATCCTTTTAAATTTTGATCTTTTATTTTAAAAGGGATTAATTTTATGGTCTACTAGAAAACCAGAGCAAAAATAGTTGGGTTCAAGAGTCGGTTATGCATAGAGAAGGATTAACACCTCCATGACACCCTACGTCAATACCAACTAGCCATATATTATCTTAGATTCGGTCAACTATAACCTCCTAAATGCTTGACTGATTTTTTTTTTTAGGTAGGATACCCAAGTTTGTCAAACTCGAAGTTCAATATGCTCTCTGCCTGAGAAGGGGAAAAGCATAGAGTTTTATTAAAATGATTTTTCAGGTTTAATTTGAAAAAGGCATTTTGAATTAGGCACCCAAAGGTCTTGACCTAAAACATGCCTTAATGATGTTTCAAAAACATTTAATTGAATTTCATGAATTCCTTATCATAGATAATCAAAAGAAAGAGATTAGTAACCACACATAATCATCATAATAAATATCTTATGAAGTAAAAAAGCATGGAAAAAGGATCTACTAGGGATGGATCACTTGATTATTCTTTAATTATTTAAAGAAATAATCGATTGATAGTTTAGAAATGAGTTTGGACTTTGAGGGTGATTAAAGCATAACAACTCAGTGAAAATTGGATAAAATTCAAAAAAATGGAGAGGGAAAAAATTGATTTTTGAAAGATTTTGAAAATGATTTTGTAAAATGAAATAGGTGAGAGTTGGTAAAAATTTTGATAATTCTTATGAAAAAAAAAATCTATTTTTGGTATTTTTTCTGGGAAAATAGTGAAATTTGATATTTAAATCAAGGAGGAATTTCTAAAAAGGCTCGAATTGAATTTTCAAAAATCGTATAACCTTGAACTAAGCCTTAGACAACCCATGTATGACTCAAAACTTTTTGAAGACATAAATCGAACTCATTCCAAAGCGTTCTGACACCTCAAAAGAGTGGAAGTAAGGAATCATAATTCATGCTTAATTCTGGAAAATAAGGGATAGCTCGTGCTATCTAGCTTCTTGAATTTATTCTTGACCCCCCCAAACGAAGCAAATGATATGTTGTTAGCAAGGTAACTTAATGAGATTTCATCTAAAAATAGTGATAATTTCCAAAAAATCGTTCCCGAGCTGAAAATATTTTTAAATAAGCACTCGCAACAAAAACAAAGGAATTGGCATAGCAATCTTGGAAAAATTGCCATGAGTTCATTTGAACTCAAAAAGTTGCAAACAATACACTGTTGGAAAGGTATTTGATATATTTTAAGGGAAAAGATTTTAAAATTGAAAAAAAAAATCCTTTGGTGGATCAAAAATAGCACATCATTTGTGTTAGTCACCAAAATCAGTGGTTCCAAATAACATATAATCAACAAATTATAACTCAATAGCTTGTTTAAAAAGATTATTCAAATTAATTCAAGGTGGAAAATCCTTAAAATTTTCCATAAAATCACTTGGTGCATGGAAACAATTTTTCAATCCCACCTACTACAACTGCCAGTAGCTAAAAGTAAAAGAACAAGGTTTTTGGGTTGCCCAAGTGCGAATTGTAAATCAAACATTTGAATGTCTAAACAAGGGTGTTTGTAACAGTATGTTAGTGAGTCCATCCTAAGTCCACAAAGCTATGGCACCTGAACGAAGCACTAACAACACATCAAGCTGACCAAAGATATCTAAATGGCCATTAAATATCCAAATGCTCCTTCGTCTTTTACCATATCATTTTCCTTGTTGGGGAACCTATCTTGGGCACACAAGAAACATAATAAATGCCAATTCTAAGGCTATAATAGCCCTGAAACCGTAGCTATTTATCACACAATATCATTTAAGACTATAGAACAAGGCTCTACACTAACCAACTCAAAAGCCAACTTAAAATGGTTTTAAATCATGTTATTATGGCCTTTTTCTAGCCATGAATCTAGAGGTTGCAAAAGGGCAACAAGCTCAAATCCGACTATCTTTGGATTTATGTGTTTTGGGCTTGAATTTCTTTTTGATTTAGATCATCTCAGGCTAGGATATTTTCATATTCAAGTTTTTTTCAAATTTGGGCTATCTCAAAATTGAACCATTTTGGGTACGAGCTTTTTTGGGTTTAGATTATTTTAAATTCATTTAAGTGTGGGTGGGCATAGATGAATTCAATAAATTATGGAATTTCGTAAGTTATAAATAATTTTTTCAAATTTCAATTGTAATAATTAATTTTACTTTACGTAGGGTTAGAATTATTAAAATTAAATTTTTAAAAGTTAGTAAGAATTTATATAAACATAAAATTATATAATAATTTTATTTAAAATTAATAAATATTTAATATTATCTATAATTTTTAGTATAATATCATTTAAGTTAAAATAAAAGATAAACAAATAAGTTTGATATATATCTACTCATAGTAAAATAAAAAATAATTTGTATATTTTGATACTTCGCATTATTTTTTCAATAATTATATACTTATACTTTTGTTAGTTTTTTTGATAATAATGACTATATTAATGATTATATAAGAATTTTTTTGCCTTATAAGTGAGCTAGAATAATTATAAAATAACACTAGATAGAGTAAATATCAAAGCTCATTGAGTTACATTAAAAAAAATCACTAGAATAAAACAAGTTATAAATAAACTTATAAATATTTATATCTATAACTTTTTACTCTTAATTTAATAACTAATCGGCTCTTATTTACTTAGCCTTAAAATTTTTTTTTTTTGTTTTATTAGATTTTTTTAGTTTATTTATTATAATTTTTTAAGGTTGCATTCGGAAATTTGGGTTTCAAAAATATAACATTCATGATTATTTTTTAAATTCATGGATTTGTTAAATGCTATTTTAATGGTGAATTTGAAATACTTATAAATATTTATAAATTTAAAATTCATGTTTTTATATCTTTCAAATATATAATCATATTAAATCAGAACTAATTTAATCATAATATATAAATTTCATTCTCATAATTTAATAGCAAATGTATCCAAACTTTCAAATTATATAATATTGATATAATTTTAATATTAGATTATTTTGACTAACATTAGATATATCAATTAATTATTTAAATTACTTTATTAAGTTATAATAGTATTATTTATTTTTTATATAATAAGTAATTTAATTAATTTATAAATTTTAATTTATTTGTACATTTGCTATTATGTGAACTTACTTTTTACTAGATTTAAATTTTATAAAATGAGAACTATATCACATATGTTAGAGTTAAATTTATTTTTGGACGAGATTAAAAAGGTTTATAAGAAAATTGATGTTCTTGATTATTGAAAAAAAATAATTTTGATATCTCGTTCTTTATTAAATGCAAAGGATATATTGATATTTCAATTACTATAGTTAGTCCAAAATTAACATTTAATATGGGTATTATAGTTAACAACAAATGAAAAAAATTGTGTTGCATCAGAATGCAAAAATATTTAAGAATCGAAAACTTTATCTGTTAAATTTTAAGAATAGAAAATTATATTTTATTTAAATATATTTTGTTTGATTGTTGTATTGTTTTTATATTTTGATTTACAAGACAATATTTTTATTTTCAAGTAAATTCAATATTTTTATTTGTTTGAAACACTAAGAAAATTATGATTTAAAGTTAAATTTGTTAATAATGTTATAGTATTACATCAAACATTAAATTCAATTATATGTTGAAAATATAATATCTTTCTTTTTGTATATTCGATTATTACTATATTAAATTAAATTTCAAATTTGGAATAAGTATAATAATAGTACACGATTACTTTATAATAAATCAAATGTTAAATTAATAATACTATTTTTTATTTTTTATGATTATTTGTTATAAATGTAATAATGATAGTACTAAAAATTACTTGATTCATATTTAATACATTTCAAATAAATTTTATTTCATAATCTAATTTAAAGATTCACTATTAATTACTATTATTGATAATACATCATTAAATATAATTATATAATAATTATAAATACTTTTTCATAAATTCAATATTTTTGTTTAAGAAAAAATTTGATCATTTTTTTGTTTATACTTTTATTTTAAATAAAATCATATAATTATAGTTTATGTTTTTTGGTTATAAATTTAGGCTTTTACGAGTTTTGAATTGGATGGATATCGAGTTCAGGCCAAGTCTTAACAAATTTGAGCCTGCATGGTTTAAGGGGTCATGTCGAGTTTAAGCTTTTGGGTTTAGATTTTTTTTTTGTCATATTTGAATTTTTTAGGTTCAAATTTTCTTGTATTTGGGCCTTTTTGACTTTTTAAATCAACTAAAATCGGATTGAAACCTACTTTGCCATCTCTACATGAATCCAAGCATTATAGAGTTTAATTAAACCCTAGTTAATAGCACTAAATGATAGGAAAAAAAGCAAACATAAGAAATAATTAGCTTATTATTTAAACTAACCATGACTTATCTTAAGGAGGTTTTCAAAAATAGATTTTTGGCATTACAATCGACCATGCATTTCATCAAACATTTCATGAACTTAAGCATATTAAGATGTCATAAAATGAATGTAGAGGCATTTCATCAAAACATGTCTTAAACTCAAGCATGCTAAATGACATAGATCTTCAAAAACAAGTTATGGTATGAACAACGAACATAAATATGGCATGTAACATATCATAACCATCCAAAACATTAAGCAAAACACATCACTATGGAAGGAGTAACCTTGGCCGAAACATAGAGGTCAAAATAGGGCTTTCTTTCTTTTTTCTTTCTAATTTTTGCCATCAAATGGGAGGCATTTAATTACTCAAAATCCAACAACATCTAGAGCATAAGGATCAAAAGAAAAATGCAAAGGACCTAGAAAATGGAGCATGGCTGAACATGAATGGGGTTATTAGGATAGCATTTTTTTCATGCAAAACATGCTATACAAAGAAAAATAACTAGAAGAAGGATAGGCAATATACCTTAGAGCCTTAGATCTTTTAAACTTTCTTGTAACTTTTTCCTTTTCTCAAGCTTTTCTTTAGCCTTTTTTTTTCATTGAAATTTTTCTTTGGGGTTTGAATGTGAGAATGTGTGAAATTAAAGAAAGGGAGGGCTACAAAGCCCTTATCCTTGGCCAGCCAAGACAGGGCAAATTTGTTGCATTTTTTATTCAAAGACGGTGCCCTTGTCCTAGCTAATGGTTATCTAATTTCATTGGTCAAGGACCTTTTAATTTAGAAGCAAGGAACCTCCTTATTAGCCTATTTATGTACTCACCTCTTAAAATAACAAGAATGTTATTTTTAGGGGCCATGTTTGCCTTGCCTAAAGCCATTATCACATGAAATGTCCCAAATCCTATTGCCATTTGCTTTCTTGGGTCATCCATAATTAAACACTCAATTTGTAGTAAAATGAAATAAGGCCTAGACAATAAAATAAATGCATAAATAAACCTAATTTCATTTACAATAATATCCAATATGGTATGGTTTTAATTTACATAATTTTTTTAGCAATAATTATGGGAAAATCATAGAAAAATTACAAGAAATTTTTGAAATAAAATGGCTTAGATTTCTCAAATTAGCGTCAAAGTATCAATACATTTTGCAAGGTATCTACGCATTAGTGCCTAAAAACAATTTCAATACTTCCAAGCCCTTATATCGATAGAGGTTATCAATACAAGCCCTAAATTTCAAAATTTGACTATTGGAGATAAGTTATCAATAGCCATGAACTTTCAGGTTAAGTAGTTGTGTTTGATATAAAAAATGGTTATCTTTCATCACCCTTCACTGATATAGAGAATTATTCCCTTTGCTACCTCTCTTGAGCTTAGGTTTCAAAATTTGACTATTGGAGATAAGTTATCAATAGCCATGAACTTTCAGGTTAAGTAGTTGTGTTTGATATAAAAAATGGTTATCTTTCATCACCCTTCACTGATATAGAGAATTATTCCCTTTGCTACCTCTCTTGAGCTTAGGGAATCATTTAATTTTGTAATCAAGAATGACCTTCTACACTAGAGGGCATGAAAGACACTCAAAACAGGATGGTTATATCGCGTAGGTAGGTCTTCTATTCGACATTTGAAAAAGAAGAAAAAAAGAAATGCCTAACATTCTAGAGCAAACGCCAAATGAACCAAGTTCTTGAAATCTGAAATTTCTCAAGAAAGTAAGGTATCGATACCTTTGGTAGATTTTTCATGATTTGCTCCATTGTGGCTCTCCACTCACTTCAGGGTAACCCATATTAGTCCTAAGCATGGGCAAAAGGTTTTGATGAAAACTATTGTTATTGGGAAAATCTACTTGCATCTTGGACAAAATAAGATGTTTATATATTTGATTTAAGTTTCAAATTTTGCATAATGAGATAAGTTTTCAAATTTGAGTATCCATTTTACTTAAATGTGTATTATCGTTTAACAAACATTCAGAACATATCACTAACAAATTTTGTAATATTTATCTCAAATGTCATAAAAAATGTTGAAAAAATGAATGATTAAGTTTTTTTAAGCATAGATATAGATATAAATATAGATGGGTCCAATCTAAAATTTTGAACTCATTTAGCAATTTAAAACCCCAAATCCTAATAAGGATCTGATAGGTAGCTCAAATCTGAAAGCAATTTTAAAAGAAAATTATATGTGATTTAAATTCAAATTATTTTAGATTTAAATCATTCTGAATTTAAATTATTTCAAGTTCATATCATTTGTAAAGTTGGGTTGGTCAATTTCAAAGCAATAAAATCAAATTAAATCAAAGTTAGATTGGGACAGATTTTATGTTAAGTTAAAATTGATAGGTCTAGCATAGATATGCAGAACATAAATATAAAAACTCCAATGAGGCATTGCGGTGAGAAACGACTCGTTATTACATCATACAAATATTAATTAAAAGGGAGCAAAACTTTAATTCACTGCAAATAAAGCATCTGACGTTAAAAGCTGTACGTATAACTTCCAGCAAACTTTCAGCGGCTATTTCAAGTAAAAAAAAGAAAAGTTAAATACAACTGAATGCTGAACCCGCTAACGCCCGTAAACTGCATATATCTTTCTATGAAAAAGCCAACTAAACAACTTTTATACAAAGATACCGAGTTTCAGAACTGGATAAATTCTTGATGTGTGGTTGATATCCTTGAGTGTAACCGTACGGTTAAACACTAGTTTTCCTAAAGTCGGGTCCTTACCAACAGTAAAATAGCCTGAAATTGCAAACACAAACATTTACACACTACAACGAAGAACGAACAATAAACTTTTTAACCTCAAGCAAAAGACGGAAGATTTATTACTCTCTATCACTCCATAGTATAGATGATACATCACTCAATAAAGTGCCAATATAAGATAACTCAACTCTGTCACATTCGTTATAGAACGTTCTCCCCAGAAAATTATTAGAATTTGTAATTATGCTAAACTAAGAAAAAGATGCCCATTAATTTATGCAAATACAACAATATTCTATTGATGTTGTGGTTTTTAAGTCATCCAATAATTCAGAAAGCACAGAACCACACAAGACGGCCTATAAAACCTACCGAGCCTTTCAAACTGAAATGTATCTACAGCAGCATCCGCAAGCGCTGGTACTGCATGTGCCACAGGTATCACCACTTGAGAAGCCGGGTTCAGATCAGCAAAGCCAATTATCAAGTTCAGCAGGATTCTGAAGAAATATTGAAGTCATAAGAATTCAAAATACATCAAGGCAGAACGCAAGAAAAGAATCCAAGTTCTACGTAAATAACTGCCAACCTCCGAATTAAAGATTTTGTCAAACAATCTGACTTCCACCTTCAGCAGACCAGACTCTGGGGAAAGTTCAGCAACCCAATGTAGAAACCTCTGCATGAAAATTTTCAGAAGGGCGAAGGAATAAATACTGATTGTAAAGAAACATAAATTTTATAACACTTAAAATTAACTAGAAAACCAGTATGACATCGAAAGAGAGAAAAAAAAAAAAAAAATTTTGGCTTGCTTTTTTTAGAAGGATCATATTCAGCTCGAATCTCAAGCACAGTCTCATTGTGATCAGCCAGTATTACTTCTGTACACTTTATGGGGAATGCGTATCTGAGCTAATGGAAACATGCAAGCTATTAAACTAAAATTGGCTAAAGAAAATAGACAACATATATCTGCATGTACGTGTTTACACCTATGCATACCTTAGCAAGGCTCACTTGCCAGGAGCCAACCCATAGTAGTCTTTAGAATCTTTCATCTAGAAATCTGAGCGCTCAATATATACAACATTCGAAAAGGGCATCTAAAGTCAGAGCAGAACAAGTGCTCAAGCTCACCATCTAGAATGACAAATTTTTGGAGCAAATTATTAATTGAAGTTAATATCTGCTTTTGTAATTGAAGTAAAAGGATTAATAAGCAGAAAATGCTCAATACTATTCCAATGTCATTCTGATAAAAGAAAAAAAATTGCAGATTACTCAAAATTAAAAACAATCTAAAAACTGTTACTTCTATTTATCCTCACCTTGTAAAAGGAGGGTGTGTCATTTGCTTGAGCATCAGGCCATCTCTTCACTTCAAGATCCATAACAGAGCCCGATTCGAGGTTGGTTATGACTACCTGAGAACAAAAAGATGAGGCTGAGAGTGGAAAAATGGCTTTAAAGGAAGAATTCAGACTAGATGATAACCTTAGGAGGTTGCAGCACAACCAATACACAAGGTGCTGTCTTGTTTAACTCTTCTCTTATGTGATGCTCAAGGCAGTCCAATCGAATCATACGACAATCACTGTTGCACAACATGTTAAAAGGTAAATGAAATGCTCAGCAAATATGAAAAGTCAGGTTTGTCATAAATTTATGTATATATGTATAAAGTGCATGAGATGAGAACGAGAATGTGCATTTTCAACCTTCTAGTGACTCCAATTCCTCGAACAAAAGCATTTATCGCAGCTGAAGTCACACCCCTACGCCATAAACCAGCCAATGTCATGAGACGGGGATCATCCCAACCATCGACATATTTGTTTGTCACAATGTAATTTAACTAAATCACATCATCTGTGAATGAACTTTAGATTTTTATTACTTAAATCAACTGAGTAGAACACGATGAAACTTTCCATACAAAAACATCTCATTTTGTTTCACCTTTCATTTAGACATCACAGTGTTTGTAACATTCAGACGTGAATATTCCCACACATATGGCTGGTAAAGATCCAGTACATGTATCAGTCAGTAGTATGAAGCACGCCTTGTCTCAAATTCAACTGTACATAGCTACAGAAAACAAAACCCAAAAATTAAATATGTTTAAGATGGAAACAGCACTTCAAATAATTAACTGAACACAATATAAAGAATTCAATACACTAGTTGTGGAATGGCTGCAAAAATACATAGATCTTGCATACCGTAGAAGACTGCACACTTTTGAAAATTTAATTCTTTTCAGTTTTTTGAATCAAAGAAAGACCTGAAGATCATGTGCAGCATTAAGTCCACGGGGCAAGAAACTATCTTATGAGCTGAAAAAAGTGACAAGCACAAGCTGCTTAGCTATTCGGGGGACCAACATGCTTAGATGTCTCATTATTATTGATTAAGCACCAAAAAGTTGACTTAAAGGAACACATTCCGGAACTTTGGGAGGATTGGGCAGTATACATTCCTAACATCCAAGCATGAGGATGGCCACAGGCCAGGAAAATTTCTCATCGCATGAAGATGTCAATAGTCAGAGGCAACATGAGAAATAGTTTTCACAATTATTTAGTACAAAGCCTGAGAGACTAATAACTAAGCTTCTAACAACTCTGCCCCTAGTTAACTAAAAGCAGTACGATAAACTGCTACTTAATCTTCCTGGAGGAAGAATGCAGCAGAAAGATCGTAAAGCTTCAGAAACAAGAAATGTGCAAGTTATTTGATTATAAAAATCCCAGAACCCTGAACAATTTTAATTAAGAAAGCACCCTGAATTTCAGGCATTTTTTTGGTATGTAAAATTTTCAGTTGAAAAGCTTCTTTATTTTCCATTTTCTTCTCCAAGTGTTTTTAAGAAATCAATAACGAAATGGTCTATGTTAGAAACTTAGAATACCATAAACTTCCATCTAATGCCTCCCCTACCCCAAAAAATAAAAAATAAAAATAAAAACAAAAAGACATTTTTGCCATACACCATCCTACTGGTATTTAATTAACAGACTTTGATCAAGCTTGGAGTATGGCACCATAAACTTTAAATAGACACCATTTAAAAATATTAATGATCAGCAGAACATGTAATAAACTTCGGTAAACAAACATTCTATTCTTTCTAACATGACATCCAAGGGAAAAGCAAGGGCATAATAATAGCTTGGTGGGAAACATTTTATTCTCTTGGAAGCCAAAAGCTAAGATGAGGAGGTATTCATCAATAAAAGGGTTCTTTTGGTCTAAGGGGAAAGTTTTCTTGGTGGTTAATAGATCATTATTAATATAATAGTAATTTATTGATTTAACACTTGAATGTTAATGAGTACTTTGGTTTGGTTCTGCGGGAATGGTGCCCTACTGGTCCTGGATCATTATTTTGCTAAAGTTTATCTAGGCTTTACACATTCTTTGCTTTCCATAAGTTGGAACTTATATCCACGCCAAGTGAATCTAAAAATTCTAGTCCTAGTTGGACAAGCTAGTATTTGCCAACGCATATCTCTTTGTATTTTGAGAGTTCTTGGTAGAGTTGATGCTGACCAAGGATCTGAGTTTGAGAGCTTTTAGAGAATTTCTGATGGGAGGATTTTTGTTTCTTCCTTTCTCACTCTATTGCTATCTATTATTAGTTACTGTTCACAGAGCAGAAGGGCACGTTTAACTGATATATTCAGCAGTTGCTCATAATTTCTAGGGTTAAAGCACCTTGCAGGTCCTTATACCATAGGAGAAACTGTCTTTTAGTCACTCTACCCAATTTTGAGATATTTAGTCCCTATACATTTAGATTTGTTAACAATGAAGAACAATCGATAACACCATCAAAGAAGCCAATGCTGATATGTTGCTAACAAATTAATGATGTGGATTTATATTACTTTCAAATTATTGATGTGGAATTTTATAAAAAACTAAAATCAACATGTGGCATTCTCTGCAACATGCCATCATGCAACTTGGGCGTGTGAAAACCCCAACACATGAAAAATAGTATCTTATTAATATGTAATGTAATTTTATATTTAAGTAGAATTACCAACCAAAACATGTGAGATGTAGAATTTTTAGCCACCTATCAACAACTTGTCTTTGGCCATTTAGTCTTTTTTGTTTAATTGTTTTTAACTGTAGTATCACGGTTCATTTACATTTTTCACTTATTTTTTTCCTATTTCTCTTTCCTCTTCAATCATCTTGCTCTCCAACCTTTACCCCCAACCAGCATTGGTATTGAAGTTTGCTGGCTACGGGTTCCTTGGGTCTCAGGAATTTTGGCCAATGTTTTATGCCTGATTTCTACAGATTATGAATAACTTAGTTTTAGTTTGTAGAATCTTCCATTTTCATGCTCCAATCGCTAGAGATTGATGAAGAGATGCAAGGATTGAAGATATTGTGGCTTTGTTTGGCTCCTAAAATAGTGAAAATTCTTCTTCAATTTAAAAATTTGAGTGAAAAGAAAATCAAAAGCATGAGTAAAGAAAGCCACATGTCTTTATTTTTATTAAAAAATAAAAAGCCATATGCCATTTTTTATTAGTATTTAATTTTTTTGTCAAAGGGTACCAAGTTCACAGTTGGCAAGAAATATTCCACATCAGCAGCAAATATTATATAGATTCCACGTTATTGGTTTATCAGCAAAATATTAAATGTTAGTGCCATGTCATTGCCATATCAACATGATTAACAGTCTTCTTTGACGGTGTTATCAATTGTCCTTTATTGTTTTCAATTCTAATAGTAAAGAGACTTTGAAGTTACTCAAAATGGGGTAGAGGGACTAAAATAGTACAAAGATTTTACCAGGTACTTTTAACCTAATTCTAGCATTTTATTCCCTTAATTTCAATTTGAGATAAAATATCAAGCAAACACCACTCCAATTGATATCTATGCCTTAACCCTAATTCTGACTGTAAGCGTTAGTCCTAAATCTTTAATGTTCTACACCCAACACAAACCCAAAGTAGGCAAATTACCCAAAGGAATTATATATCAGACATATCTAGCATTTACACGCCTTTATAAGATATACCAGTTAAAACTTAAAACTAAAAGGAAAATTACCCAAAATTGTCCTTGAAAATAGCAAAAATTAAATAGAATAGTTAAAAAAGATAACATACCGAATGTGTGATATTCTCAAGAGAGTGCACAATGCAGTGAGCATAATCATAGCTCGGATAAATACACCACTTATCCCCTGCACGAGGGTGAGAAGTAAGCTGGAGTAAGAGAGTAAGATAAAGTATGTCAACAATAGTAAAACAAGGAAACAGACCCATTAAGGAATAAAACATATATAGAATATACACTTGCCTTGATATAATAAGCCATATCTTGCTTCATCCTAAGTGTTGCTTTGCCCTCTTCAATCAGACCTCTCTTCATGTCATAAAGAGTTTTAATGACTCTGCAATTTGTCTATCTCTCCAAGGGCTGTTCATCTTCTTTTCCCTATACTCCTTTATCTCTTCAGGGGTTTAACACCAACAGAACCAGTGCCGGTCGCTAGGTCAGGGGTGCATTGCCATGAAAGCTAAGATAAAGCACCAAACAAAAACAAAAAGGTGATGTGTGTATTTATTGCTCCACATTATGGATATTGTCATGCATTAGGACCTGATGATCAACATATGCATGACCCCTTTGTATCAGTTGCACTGCTAACTCATACAAATCTTGGAAATAATCACTGGTGTAAGTTATCTGCAAAAACTCCAATGTGAAACAGACATCAACCACGGAATGTTTACCAGAACATGGACATTATAATGCTGAGAAATGTTAACCTTGAATGGTTCCCAGCCCATCCACTGTACAATTTTCTCGATGGGGTTAATATATTCTTTCTTTTCAGCCTCTGGGTTTGTGTCATCATATCTAAAAGCACAAAACATAAGATCAGAAACACATGCAGCTAGAAACATCACTAATCAATTTGAGTTGATAATGGATATCCAGAAAATTCAGAGGAGTCCCATCAACTACTGAAATGCATACAACAAAGGAAACAAAATTTATTGAAAAAGTTTAACGATAGCAGAAAAAGGCAATCATCACCTTAGGTAGCAGCATCCAATCCTCTCTTTTGCAAGACCAAAGTCAACAAACATTGCCTGAGAAATATTTATAGCATTGAATCACTGCAAGTCAAAAAAAGTATATCAATACAATGATTGTTTCCTTTCTGAATGAATTCTTTATAAAACTTACCTTTGCATGTCCAATGAGCAAATATCAATTTGGTTTAGGAGGGAAGCCAGTAAAAACTCTTCCCCTGTCACCTTCAAATGCTTGTCAAGCAATTCCCTTGCATTGCAACATCTTTGGATAGAGCCATTGCTGAAAAATGCTTCTCTGTGTACCTAATATCCACAATAGAGTTACCATTGATTGAAGAGTCCAACTGATTTTCCAATGAAAAGGACACTGTAGATCATGTAAAACCTTCCTTCAGTCCCATCTTCTTTTCCCATTGTTTTCAATTTTCCAGTTTTAGTTCTTTTAGAGTTAGGGATGGTAGAAGTGTACAAATCAATGTACTCATTCTATTGAAAGAGATGGAATAATTTTCAGTAAATTTCAGTATTAGTGCTCTAGTGATTGAGTGATGCAATCAACCTTACATGTGACTCCTAAGGAAACTTGGATTTGAGGTTTGGGTGATGCAGCAGCATTAACAATTAAGAGTTCTATTTCATTTTAAATTCTATTGAAATAAAGAAAAGCATTTAGATCTATGTTTAGGATCCTAGTTTAATTAGATTATTGTTTAGGATTAGAGTTTTAGTTTGGATAAAGTTTTATGATTAAGCTTAATTAGTATTCTACTAGGAATACTAAATCTAGTAGGAGTAGGAGTTCTAGCCTATATATATGCATCCAGGGAGTTGCTAAAAGGTATTCGATTATTATTTTATTATTCTATCCAAAAGGTTTCGTTCTAGAACCTAAATATCTCTACAGCATTATCATTTTCGACTATTTACAATTCTTTTGTGTTTTAGCCATTCCTATCATCTTCACCCTGCATCGATTTGGTATCAGAGCCATGGCAGGACGTGCAAGGGGCAATGGAAGAGGGAATCAAGAACAGCAAACAAAATTGATCGAGTTGAGGCGCATGGTGGAGGATTTGTCGCAAGCTGTACAAGCTTTGCAACGACAAATAGATGTCGGAGTCCGAATGAAGATACCGGAAGGTGACCACAATCTGTTTGACCTGCCAGAAGGTGGTCTTGAAGATGTTTCAGATGAAGGAGAGCCCGAGAACCCTTTCTATAATGCTGGACCTACAAACTTTGCAGTACGAGGCATATTGGAAGATCGACTATTGCATGCTCTCGAGTTAACGGGAGGAGGAGCAAAAATCCAAGTAGATGACTTCCATGGGGAGTTACGTGCAGAAGATTATTTGGACCGGGAAGCCACTGTTGAGAATTACTTTGAGTGGAGACCGATGACAGAACCTAGGAAAGTACTCTTTGTAAAGCTTAAATTGAAGAATGCAGCACTTCAATGGTGGAAGAGAGTTGAAGAATAGCAAGCACGTCAAGGGAAGAAAAAAATTAGCAGTTGGGAACATATGAAAAGCAAATGGCGGAAGCAGTTTTTGCCACCAGATTATGCCATGGAACTATATAAAAAGTTTCATTTGCTTAGACAAAACGGAAAGACGGTTGAACACTACACCTCTGATTTCAACAATTTGTTTATTAGAGTAGGATTAAACGAAACTAACGAGCAATTAACGTCTCATTATATTGCTGGTTTAGATCAAAGTATTAGAGATGAGCTAGGGGTGGTTCGTATATTCAACTTGGAGGATGCACGCCAATATGCCCTACAAGCTGAAAAACGTGTATTACGCTACGGTGCAAAAAAGCCTTTATTTGGTAAGACTATTAGCTCTTCTCAAGGCAATTTTAGCAGTAAAAGGGAATTTTCAACCAATAAAGTTAGTAGAGGGAACGTAATGGGAACCAGTAAGATTAACAAAGGAAAAGAGGTTCAAAGCAATACCCAACCCAACATTAGAAGGGTGAGTAGCGGATCTCAAATCAGATGCTTTAGTTGTGGAGAAAGTGGGCACGCTTCTTATACTTGTCCTAAAAGAAGGGTGAATTTAGTTGAACTTGATGATGAAGATCGAGAACAACCTGTTCCGGTCTATGATGAGTATGCTGAGGATGAAGAGGAAATAGATATACACCCAGCACAAGGAGAATCTTTGATGCTTAGAAGGGTTATGACTACGAACAGCCAAGATGATAGAGAGGATTGGAGGAGGAAAAGTATCTTTAGGACATGTGTTAAGTGTGGAGATAAAGTGTGTAATGCCATTATCGATGGGGGTAGCTCAGAAAACTACGTTTCTAAAGAAACCATGGAAAAACTAAAGCTACATATAGAAAAAAATCCTCATCCATATAAGATTCAATGGGTTAAGAAGGGATTTGAGATACCTGTTAAATTCCAATGTTTAGTCAAGTTTACTATGGGCAATGATGTGGATGATAAGGCATTGTGTCATGTGGTACAAATGGATGCGTGTCATATTCTTTTGGGTAGACCTTGACTATTTGATCATGATATGCAGCATTCAACCAAAGAAAATACTTATTCTTTTCATAGGGGTGGAAGAAAATATACATTGCATCCTCAAAAGGAAGTAGTGACACATAAGACTGACAAATTGAATGGGCTTTTAAAGGCTGAAGAGTTAGTAAGTGAAAGTAGAGAATTGAGGGTTGTATTTGCTGTGGTCAGCAAAATAATAAATACCGCTAAAGAGGAAAATTTGAA
>JBBYHK010000016.1:2511026-2526627 GCA_038382065.1 Adansonia grandidieri | reverse complement strand
GGAAACATGGAGAGCTCACTAAAATGATGAAGATGCTGAAAAACAAAAAATAAAAGTGATAAAGTAAGAAGTTATACTAACAAAAATTAATTGGCCAAATAGTTGGAGCTACAGAGATGGCTTGAATTTCCCTTTTTTCCTTGTTGTTAATAAGCAAAAAAAAGAGAGAAACAATGAGGTTTTGGTTTTGGTAAGGATGAGGGTGATTTTTAGAATATGTAATGGTTGGGAATGAGTGTTTTAGGGCTATTTTTGGGTGGTGAGTGAAGAGGTACGAGATTTTGGTTTTCTTGATGTGGGAATATGTTTTGGAAGCTAAAAATAAGTTTGAATCTAACCTTTTTTAGCCGAGATAGAAGTGGTCTAGTTATACCAGCATTTTGGAGCCAATTTGGAGGTGTTTTTGGTCATTTCTCAAGGGGGATAAAGTGATATCAGCATGGTGGCTACAAAATGGCTGTAGGGAGCAACTTGCTACCAATGTGATGGACATAGGGTGGCTAGTTTAAATGATGAAATGATTTTCCAGCAAATAAAGTGGCTGATGGTGATATTGGTCAATAAACTAGGGAAGAGTAGGGTGATCATGTGACATTGACCCCTTTGATCTAATTTAGACTTCAAAAAAATGTTTTGATTAATTCAAAAGTCCAAATTCATAATTTTATATGGGCTTTGATCTATTTTGATGCAAAGAAACGAGTTAAAATCGAGTTTGGATCAATGGTGGACGAGTCAAAAATGCCCAGATCGTGAAAAATGACTTGTATGTATCGATATATTGTAGAATGTATCGATTCATTTGGTCCAAAAACCTTGAGTGTATCGATACTATGAACCATTGAATCGATACTATGAACCATTGTATCGATACATGTTGATATGTATTGATACATTTCTTTATAGAATGCATGTTTTGGTTTTGGCATGGCCTAGTATCGATACACAAGCTTTTGTATCGATACAAAGGCTCATGTATCGATACATTTACATGTTATATCGATACAAATGAGGATATTTCAAATTTTTGGCATGTTGTAGCATTGTATCAATACATGAGAACCATGTATCGATACATTCGAGAAAAATTATGAATTTTCTCATATATTTTGTCCCCGGACACTTTGAACTATGTCCTTTGATGCCACATCTTTGCATTTACCTTTGATATGATCCATAGGCCTTCTTAACCTCCTCAAAGTACCTTTTCGCTTGGCGATGATCATCGTCCCCTCTCACGTCTGTGCTCCAGATTGCTAAAAAAAAAGCTCGGAGAAAATAAGGTGTCTACACATATCAGCCCACTCTCAATCTTCCCTTTTTATGAAGTGTCAATCTACTTCCACATGCTTGGTGTGATCGTGTTGCATCGAATTATGAGCAATGTTGATAGTTGATTTACTATCACAATATAACTTCATTGGACTCGCTATTGTAATCTTCAAATCATTGAGAATCATTTTTAGCCATAGTAGTTCACACACTCCTAGTGCCATGGCTTGAAATTCTGCTTTTGCACTTGATCTTGCCACTACTGGTTGCCTTTTGCTTCTCTAAGTAACCAAGTTGCCACCCAAAAAGGTGCAATAGCCAAAAGTTGATCTCCTATCAATGACTGAGCCTGCATAGTCTGCATCCGTATATGCTTCCAAACATAAACTTGAACTTTTTTTTAAAGAGAATTCCTCTACCTCAGTTGGCCTTTAAATATTGAAATATTTGATATACTGCCTATGGATGGACTTCTTTTGGATTATGCATAAATTGACTTACCACACTTATTGCATATGCAATGTCGAGTCTAGTGTGTGATAGATAAACAATCTCCCAACTAATCTTTGATGCATTCCTTTATCCACAATCTTGTCGTTAGTTGCATCTCCTAATTCATGATTCTGATCTATGGGTGTCTCTGTAGGTCTATAACCAGTTTTCCTTGTCTTCATGAGTAAATCCATCATGCACTTTTGTTGTGAGATAAAAATTCCCTTTTTGAGCCATTTCAATACCCAAGAAGTATTTTAGCTTGCCAAGATCCTTTATTTCAAACTCTGTTGCTAACCTAGCCTTAATAGCCTCTTGTTCTTCGTGATCATTACCAGTGACAATAATATCATCAAAATACACAATGAGTGTTGTAACTCCCCCTGTCGCTGAGTGTTTAATAAACTAAGTGTGATCCCCTTGACTCTGTTTATACTTCATAGCTAGCATGACCTTAGTAAACCTCCCAAACCATGCTTTTGGAGAATACTTTAGTCGGTATAATGCTTTCTTGAACCAACACACCTTGCCATTGTTATCTATACTAAATCTTGGAAAAATTTCCATGCAAATTTCCTCTTGAAGGTCGCCATTCAAAAAAGCATTTTTTACATCAAATTGTTGCTGTGTCTAATCAAAGTTTGCCGTAAGAGCTAGTAACACCCTTACAGTATTCATCTTCGCCATCAGTGCAAAGATTTCTTGATAGTCCACACCATAAGTTTGGGTGTACCTCTTAGCCACCAATCTTGCCTTCTATCGTTTAAAAGACCCCTTTGCATTATATTTCACTGAAAATATCCATCTATATCCCACCAGTTTCTTCCTTTTTGGCAATTTAACAAGTTTCCATGCTTTGTTTTTTTTCAAGAGCATCCATCCCCACTCTCATTACTTGTTTCCATTTTTCACTACTTAGTGCCCCGTATAGGGTTTGAGGGATGGCTATGGAATTTAGATAAATAAGGAAGGCCTCATATGAAGGTGAGATTTTTTTAAAGGACATAAAATGAGAAATTGGGCTTTGTGTGCATTTTTAAGTAGTTTTTTTAACTACAATAGGTAGATTCAAATCATCTTTATCGTAAGTAACAATAGTAGAATTATTTACCTCACTACTTGTTTCATTTCCAAGTGCTAATTTTGACATATGAACTTGGTCTGGGTTTGCAACGGACTCTTTCTTTCTCGAATAAACTTGCAGTGGCTTTGTGAATACGGGACCATCTGATATTTCTTGGCTGTCTACGGCATGAGCTGGTTTTGTTTCACTATCTTGGTTGGGTTTGGGGTTAGTGTTTGGGTTTGGACTAGGTAAGGAGTTAGGCATAGGGGAATGTGTAAGCATAAGAGGTCAAGAAAATCATCCTTGTCTTTATGAGTAAATGTGTCCCCATGAAGAGAAGGATAATGATAGTAGCTCTCAAGCTCCGCAAATATGACATCGATGGAAACATATGTTTTATGGGTCGAAGGATAGTAGCACTTGTATCCCTTTTGAGTGGAAGAATATCATACAAAGACATATTTGATTGCTCTAGGATCAAGTTTGCTTCGATTATGAGCGTGAACATGGAGAAAGGAGGCATACCTAAAAAAACAAAGAGTTAGGTGACTAGGAATGGGAAAATCTGGAAAAATAAGTTGTTAACACTTCCCAAGGACTTTTAAAGCCTAAAACTCAAGACGGAACTCTATTAATGAGATAAGTGATTGTAAGAATAACTTCTTCTCAAAATTGTTTTGGAACATTCCTTTGAAAAATGAGGGCATGAGTTGTTTTCTTTTTCGCCATTCCATTTTGTTGGGGTGTATCAATATAGGAGGATTCATGGATAATTCCTTCTTTTTAAAGGAATGGAGATAAGACTTGATTAAAATATTCTCTAACATTATTCATTCGCAATCTTTTATCCCCAAACCAAATTGATTTTTTTATCATGTTGTGACAAATTTGAAAAATTTTGGTTACATCAGATTTTTGTTTCAAGAGAAAAGCCCATGATACTCGAGTACAATCATCAATGAATGTAGCAAACTACCGAGCCCCAAAAATATTAGCAACCTTTGATGGGCCCCAAATGTCATTGTGAATCAACTGAAAAGGAAATAAATATTTTTTATTGCTTAAAGGAAAAGAAACTTGTTTGTGTTTAGCAAACTCACAAATATCACAATGAAATTGTTTATTGTCGATATTTCTAAATTCTAAACAGAGAATGAAACATCATATTAAGGATTCTAAAATATGGGTGACCAAGTTGAAAATGTATAAGCCAAACTGGTATTTATTGGGGTTACTAGTTTTAGAGATGACAATGGATAAGTTACCAGCCTCAGTGTTCACATAGCCATTTGGAGACTCAAGACAGTAAAGTCCATTGCTTTCCTTAGCACGCCCAATTATCTTCCCCATAACTTGATCTTGAAACACATATGTAGGCAAAAAAATCAAATCGTAGTTTAATTCTTTTGTAATTTGTTTGACAGAAATAAGGTTGGTAGACAATTTTGGCACATGTAAGACATTTTTCAAGATTAAGGACTGTCTTATGCGAATGTCTCCTTGGCCTACTACTGTTACTAAGGAATCTTTGACTATAGTAATCTTTTTGTTGCTGGGACATGGGCTGTACGTGGAAAAATTGTGAAAGAAGTAGGTCATATAGTCGGTTGCTTTGGAGTCAATGATCCAAAAGCTGAAGGTGTTAGGATCCGAGACACTAAGAGCACATGGAGAAGTAAACTTACCTGAGAGCACTGATGAAATAGCACTTGAAGTTTTTTCTAGTGAGTCGATCAATATCATCTTTGTTGAACTCTTTGTTACTTATAGTAATCTGATCATTGACAGTACTACTGGTGATATTGGCTTGAGCAGAATGTGCTTATCCCCGTTGTTGCCAATTTCGGTTAGGGTTTTATGGTTTACCATGAAGTTTCCAACAATCCCCTTGTGTGTCTCAACTTTTTGCAGTGATAACACATTAAATTTCCTTTATTCTTGCTTCTTGAATATGATTTTTTGCTGTTCAGATTTGCTTCAGCAGATTTTGTTGTAGTTAGTTCAATTATAATCAATATTAGTCCTTCTACGGTTAAACATCGAGCATGACTCCCCTTCTACTTTCTTTAGCACTAACAATTGATATTGCTTCATTCAAAAAAGGCATCTCTTCCATCCCTAAGATCTGTACATGTACAAGATCAAATTCAGCATTGAGGCCAACCAAGGAATCATAAGTTCTATCCTTCTCTATGAGATTTCTCAAAATGACGGCATCCTCAATATTCTTCATAAGAATACACAGGTAGTGATCCATTTTCTACCATAAATTCTTTAAAGTATTGGCATACTCTGTAACCGATCAATTTCCTTGTTTGGTATCGGAGATCATTATCTTAATCTCAAAGATTTGCACAACATCGTACTTCTTTGAATATCTCTGATGAACAGCCCACAATCTCTTTGGCAGTAGCTAAAAACATACATGTGTCACTTATTTCCAGCACCATGGGATTCCATAGCCAATACATGGCCATGGAATCTTCTTCATCCTAAGCAGCGAATTTTAGATATCCCAATTTGAGTCCAGTCCCAAGTATGTGGCTGAGTTTCTCTTTTCCTTTAAGAAAAGTTTTAGCAAATTGAGTCCACTTAAGATAATTTTTTTTGTTTAGCATATTTGCTACCTAGATATTTTGCAATTCTCCAGAGGTTTGACTTATTGTAGTCTCTTCAAAATGGACAGTGATTTGTGAAACTTCTGACATTTTGAAATTTTTGAAAAAAAGGACAAAGAAGCCATAAAAAAAATAAAGAAACAGAAGGTAAAAAGTTGTCGCGAAGAGAAACGATTCAAAAAACCTCAAGCTCTGATATCATGTTGCATGAAAAGAAGAAATTGTGTTTTTTCTTATTCGCATTACTATGTACATCAAGGGCTTTTTTAAGCCAAAGAATCAAAGATTGTCAACTTTACAAACTAGGAATTAATGTTGTCAACTCTAGAACATAGGAAACAAATAAAATTAGAATACTTTCCCCCATAATTAGGTATAAAATCAGGATCAAATTAATTCAGATTTTCTCCTAAATATTAGTAGTCAATGATTTCCATCAATATATATATATATATATATATCATTTTTCTATGCAAAATCAAAAATAAATTCCCTTTATTTTTACAAGAAGCCTTTTCATATCATTAAATTAAGAACCTAAAATCCAAAAAGGTGTATAACCAATATTTGCAATGAATTAAAGAATGGCCATGCTTTAACAAAATAGCTGAAAGCATTATAACCAAAAAGCTTGATGTTAAAACTTCCATGGACTAACACTCAAGTGGTCCCTAGAACTCATTTTCCATGAAAAGCAAAACTCATTGCTATTAAGTTATATCAAAGCTTGGTCCACCATATCTTTCTTCACTTGAATCCCTGCTACCTTCATGTAACATTTTATTGACAATCCTTTCAAATTAACATAAGAAAGTAGCTTTATTTCCGGACTTAGTTAAATCATTTATGGAGAAGAAAAGCCATGCATACTTATCTTCCAAGCAACCTACTAGGAAAGAATTTAAGGCTACATTATGAAGCTGATTACAACTACCTATGGCTGCTTGGCTAATTAGTTGGCCTTGGAAATATCGGCTTTGGCTTTATAATTTGACTAGGATTTGATTCCTTAAGAATTGCCAAAGTTCAACCAAAAGTTGACTTCCTTGAAAATAAATCCTTTACTTTGAATTTTATTCAAAGCCTAAATTGGATTTTTTTCTTACTCAAAGTCTAACTAGGACTTGGACATTTTTTTGTGCCCTAAATTTTGCCTAAGTCATCCTTGAAGGATTTTCAACCTACCAGGCATTTTTTAATAAGAAATTTATACTCGTTTGCTCTAAGAGTTTAGGCTCTTACTCAAAAGCAATATGCAGTTTAGGCTCTTACTTAGGAGCAATATGTTTTTCAAGTGTAATAATGCTTCAAAAACTTGCCAGTGATTGGTTCAATGTTGACACCTTCTTGATTAACGATCTTGTGTATATATACACACACACCCTTTGGTATAAACTTCTCGAGTTACATATGATCCGTCCTATTTTGAAAGGAACTTGTTGCAAATACAATGTAAAATATCTATAGGCATTACAACAAATTTGACTTTCAGTAGTGTTTCCTAGTGGCATTTTATTTAAAAACATTGCTAGTTTTCGTGTCTACAAAATCCTACTGGCATTTAATGCTACTAAAAAAATATTTAACAGTGTTTGCATTGAATAAATGCCACAGAAGTGTGCAACTTAGTAGCATTTTAAATTTTAATGCCGTTAAATCCATACAAAATTTCACGGCTTCTTTTTTTAACACCAAAGTACTTACAATTATTTTGTATAGCAAAAATATGGCATTTAGATAATAAACATAACGGCATTTACATAAAGCAAATACCACCATCTTAAAAATTTAGAAACTGCAAATTAAATGTCATTAAACAACCTTGGTTTTGAGAAGATATTTAGCAACATTTACTATAAGAAAGTGTTGTTAAATAGTAAAACATAGTGGCATTTACAACCTAAATGTTGCTATCCAACATAATTTAATGCCCAAGCAAAATACTGAGTTTTGCCTGGTCTTTTAGTAGCATTTCTTGATCAAAGTCCTACTAAAAAGCAAAAATTAGCAGCGTTCAAAACATCTCTATTTATATTTAATTAATACATTAGGCAAAATGCGGAGTTTTATCTAGTCATTAGGGAGGTGAATATAAATTTGTAGTTCCCCTCCATTGATTCACAAACTCTCAAACACTCTTTCTCTCCTTTTCTCTCACTTTTTATCTCTCAAATCCAAATTACACTTTCATTTGTTCCTCTTTCTTGGTTTACACAATCTTGGTTGGAGTTTGTTCTTTTCTCTCTATTGTTTGAAGATTTTCATTTAGGTTTTCTTGCAACTTTTGATTTATTTTGAGAAATTAGGATTTTGCTTAAGATTATTAATGATTTTGTTAATTGATTTGCTTGGAAAATCGGAATAATATGTTAATTTATGTTTAGGTAATTACAAATTTTATGTTTCCTGATTGTTTTTATGGAAAACCCATCAGTGTTTGAAAACCTAATATCGGGATTTTATTTTTGGGCATGAAAACCCACAACCTAGCACTTACTTACAATTTTAAAATTGATATTCTAAGATTAATATTTAAGTTAAAAAAATATTAAAAATGTTGCATAATGTTTAGTTTATATTGTATAAAATTTTAATTATATATTTATGTTAGATTGTTTCACAATATAGACTTTTCTAAAGTATAAAATGGATAAAAGTTGGATGCAAAAGTCAAGGCTAAGTCAAGAATACCTAGATAGAAGATAGTTTTCTTAATTTTGCTTTTTTAATGCAAGCGAAGATAATATGATACTATGTCCTTGTTCGAGATGTTAGCATATGCATGAAGTTATTTAGAACATTTAATTTGTTTTGGATTTCTTTGGGGATACACACAATGATATTTTTATGAAAAGTCTACACCTTCTAAGTCATCTTTTAAAGTTCCACAAAGTACTTCTTCTAACAATCAACTTCAGTCTATTAGATAAGATGACATGGAAGGCATGTTGTAAGATGCATTTAACATCCATAACCATAGTTTCCATTTCACCAAATGTTATAGGATTAAATGAGTTCAATGTTGGCATGACTGATTTTACTAAAATGGGAAGAGGTTTAGATGGTCAAAAGCCTAAAGGAGAAACAACAAAGTTAAGTTGCTTGATTAAATAAATGAAGAACTTTATGAAGAATTTAAGCACTCAAAATTATCTTTCTATGTTCGTTTTCTTATAGCAAGGGCCAAACCTCCAACAGAAATGACCATGGCTTAACTTTCTTCTTAAAATGCTTTAGATAATCAAGCTTATGAGTTGTGCTTGCAAGTTTTACCATCCAAAGCTTTTATCTTCCAAATGTAGGTGCACATTGTCTTTACTATAAGACCTTCCTAGATCTTAAGCCTTAATGATGGAATTTGTCACTCAGGTGGTAGAATAGCTTCTACAACATAAACAAGTGCATAAGTAGTGGCTTGAATTGGTGTTCAATATGTAGTTCAATAAGTCCACAAAACTTCTATGATCCTTTCATGCCAATCTTTCTTTGAACGGTTAACAACTTTCTTAAGAAAATTGCATAAAGCCTTTTTAGGTAAGCCTTCAACAAAGTCCATGGAGATGATCACTTAAATATTTTTAGGAACCAATAAAAGCTGCAGTAGGCTTGTATTTATGTTGTTGACACACTACATAATCCCTCATCCACCCCTTAACTTATTTTCTCTAGGATTTCCTATACACTGCACTAGTGATTATATGGGTAGCCCCATCTAGAGTGCCTATTAAAAAGATTAGCTTGAAAATGCTAAAAAAGTCCCTTTTTAAGCACAAGTCATTACCTTTATAAGTCTTATTTTGTAAACTTAGTACGACACTAGAATTTGAGACAAATTTTTTAATCAATCTTTGAAGTTGAACATCTTGTTCAGATGGGTGACTATTTTCTCCAAAAAACTAGAATAAGCTACAAAGATGGCCAACAATGCCACTAGCTCTTTTAGCTTCTTAGAAAGGACATCATCAATAATGTTTGCAGAGCCTTGCCTATAGAAAACTTCATATTTTATCCCATCATCTTAGCTACCCATAACTTTGAGACTTTGATGATTAGTTTTGATCTAGAAGTGTCTCTCAACGAGGTATAAACATTCTTTTTTTTTTTTTCAGCTGTGAGTACAACCAAAATTTCCTTCTCATAAACATATAAGGTTTAATGCTTAGGTCCTTATGCCTTGCTAAGGTAAGCAATTAGCTTCCCTTTTTAAGTTAGGATAGCTTCAACCCCTTTCCTAAAGGCATTAATCTTAAACGATAAACTATTGAAAGAATTCTGGCATGCTTAATATTGGTGTTGTAGTTACAGCTATCTTTAATTTAACAAAGGTTTTAGTTGGCTGAAATGTCAAGGAACATCCTTAAATGCAATAAATATGTGTCCTAATCTAATGAATAGATGAGGATGTCATAAAAACTAGTATAATTCTTTTGAGATAGGGCTTAAACAGGTAGTTTACTAGGCTTTAGAAAGTAAAAAAGGCATTAGTTAACCTAAAAGGTGTGACTAGGAACTCATAGTGCCCATCATGAATACTAATAGTTGTTTTGTTTATATCATTCTCATGTATATTGATTTGATGGTATCCAGACCTCAGCTACAACTTAGAGAAAATCTTTGCCCCAGCCAATTCTTCTAGCAATTTTTCTACAAATGGAATAGGAAACTTGTCCTTAATAGCAATTGATTAAGTAGCCTATAATCTACTATGTCTCCATAATCCGACTTTTTCCTTGACCATGACAATGAGAGATGCAAATAAATTGTAATTGTGCTTGATCATCCTTGTGTCTAGCATCTCCTTGACCATTTTTTTGAACTCATCTTTCTAAATAATTGGATATCTATAAATTCTGAGAATTTTGTGGTCTTATGATCTTCTTAGGTAGTCCTACTGGTGCCTTAAATAACTTGTCAAACTCTTGCAATAGCTGCTGCAATTGTTGTTGTTCAACTAGTAATGTATTGTCCTACGTCAAAGCATTGAGCTCAACAACAAGGACTACGATTGAGATGTGCTATTAACTAGATATTGCAAGAGTTTCATGGACTGTTTTCTACTTGAAATCTTAATTTTACTAGAAGAGATACTTTGCAGGGTGTGCCATTGCCCTAGCAACTTAAATTGCATGTGCGTTGCCAAGAAATCCCAAAAGATGGGGCCAAAAGTTACTAACCATTCTATTCCCAAAACAACATCACACTCTTTTAAGGATAAAACTATAATATTGGTGTATAAGAACAAACCTTGTACTGACCATTCAAGATCTTAACAGCTTACTAGTGTGTTTGGGCTGAGTGGTGTATGAGCTTATGGTTGAGAAGGTAGTAGTGGTTCTTTGAGGATTCAATGGCTTCCGGATGGATGGAAACAACATTGATTCCAACTATTTGGCTAGATAAAGGACTTGAATCAAATTTATGGGGCTAAACAACTTCATATATTAAGAGATTTCATGCATAAAATTACTTATAAATATACTTAAACCATAAGTATCATCTAATTGAAGAAGGTCAAGAAAACAATTATTACGACTAACTAGCAGGTAGATCAATTGAGTTGGCCCATGATTCCATATGACTCCAGGTATAAAGGCATGGAATAAGCCTAAAACCTCTAAATTCTCCTTTCATCATTATCATCGCTATACTCTTCGTTGCCTAAAACCTTTTGCTAACTTAAGTATAGAAGCATGTCTCAAAACACAAATTCCAACATCTCTTTGACCTTGTTTTCATTTCAGGTCTACTCTCCATCTTTCCCCATGCCTCTCGACCAGTGAACCATGTACCAACCCAAAAAAGCCATCAAAGGCTAAGCTTGTGAGCTTAACCATGATAACTGGGGCAAGTGTAAAATGCAAAGCAGAAGGTTTTGTTATGCTTTCGATTTCATTGTTGTTTTCAAGTTTCAATCAAATCACCAGCTTTCGCTTTCCGCGAACAAGTGTAAACATAGTAAACATTTGATTTCATCATAAAGAGTTCTTAATTAATTCCCATCACATATTCATCCTCTTTTTCTTTCTATACCTTAAATCCTCACACAAGGGAAATAAAAAAATAAATGAACTTTTGACATTAAAATCAAAAGCAGGACCCATGAACTGAAGCTTTTCCAACAGTGGTAGGTCCGAAGAGGTGAAAGGATACCTCTCACTCTCAACTTACTGTAACAGTTCCGAGGTTGGAAACCTAAAACCCAAAACCCAAATCAAAAAACACTAACTATGATAATGTCTTTGTCTATAATTGGGGTGGATCACGCGGTCGGTCTTGGACTACAGTCTAAAGGTTTAAAGTCCCTACAAACTGCTACTGCTAGCTGCCCTCCACTTCTAACTGCACCTTTCACGCATATAAATATAATAATTTTGTTGCATCAAAACTTATTTACATTGTACACCCCTCTCATGGTATTCAACTAGACAACAGAGAAAGGAGGGAAAAATTAACTCCAAAAAAGTTTATCAAAGCATCCTATTCCTTGTGAGAAACAACTCATTACGTCATACATTAAAAGAAAGCAAAATTAATTATCTTAGGATTAATTAATATTTAGATCAAGAAAACTTTAATATACTTGCAAATGAAGCATCTAAACCTTCAAGGCTGTATAACTTTCAGCAACAAGTTTCCCAGTAAAAAATTAACAAAAAAATATTTGAATACAACTGTCTTCAATTCCTAGAACCAGTAAACTGTAGATATCTTTCTATCAAAAAGCCAACTAATTATCTTTTGTACAAGATAACGTGTTCATAACTGCATTCTTATCTTCATTATGTGGTAACCTATTTCCCACCCTTGTTATAGGTATCCTTAAGTGTAACCGTACGGTTGGAGACAAGTTTTTCTGCAGTCGAGTCCTTGCCAACTGTAAAATAGCCTGAAATTGCAAACCAAAGCATGCATGACAAATAAACACGCTACAGTGAACCATAAACTTAGCACAAAATACAAAAAATTTTAACCTCTGGCAGAAGACTCAAGATTTAATAATCTCTCTTATCACTCCATAATAGATCTATCACTTGATATATTATAAGAACTCAGCAGTTATATCATATTCTTTATAAGTTGTTCTCATAGAAAATTATTAGAAATCGGCACTACTGCTAAACTAAGAAAGAGATGCCCATTAGTCTACCAAGCATACACCAATGTTATATTATTGTTATGGTTTTATGTCGTCAAAGGATCCAGAAAGCATGGAACACAGAAGTCTTATGAACCTACCAAGCCGTTCAAACTGAAAGGTATTCCCAACAGCCGATTCCTGAAGTGCTGGTACTGCATATGCAGTAGGTATGACCACTTTGGAATCCAGGTTCAGATCAGCAAGCCAATTATCAAGTTCGGCAGGATTCTGAAGAAAATATCGAAGTAAAAAAAATTCAAAATACGTTTGGGCTGAAAACAAGAGAATCCAAATGCCAAAAAAATAGATGTCAACCTCAGATTTAAAGAGTTTTGCAAACAAGCTGACTTCCACCTTCAGTGGATCAGCCCCTTGGGAAGGTTCAGCAACCCAGTGGAGAACTCCGCGTGTGAAAATTTTGAAGACAAAGGAATAAATACCGACTGAAAAATAAATATATAAATTTTACAACACTTGAAGAATATGATTCAAACAATTAGAATTAAGACAAACAAATAAAAACCTCAGGCTTGCTTTTTTTGGAAGGATCATATTCAGCTCGAATCTCAAGCACAGTCTCGTTATCACCCGCCAATATTGCATCTGGGGACTTTATGGGGAATGCATATCTGCACAAACGGAAATATGCAAGCTATTAAACTAAAATCCGCTAAATGTAATTGACAACATATACCACGTGTTTGTGTGTGTGTGCATGCATGCATACCTTAGCAGGGCTGACTTCCCCGGAGCCAACCCATAGTAATCTTTAGAATCTTTCATCCGGAAATCTGAGCGCTCAACGTATATAACATTTGAAAAACGCACCTAAAGTCAAAGCAGAACAAGCGGTTATGGTCACCAACATGAATAACAATAAAGTTGGAGAAAATAACATATGAAGTTAACATCTGCTTTTTGAAATTGAAGTAAAAGATTCATTAGCAGACAATGCTCGATATCAATCTAACATGATATTGACCAAAAACCATCATTTCACTCTTAGTTATCCTCACCTTGTAAAAGGCAGATGTGTCATCTGCTTGAGCATCAGGCCATTTCTTTGCATCAAGATCCATAATACAGCCGGGTTCCAGGTTGCTTATAACTACCTGAAAACAAAAAGTTGAGATGAACAGTAGAAAAGACTTTAAGGGATGAATTCAGACTATATGCAATAACTTTCAGAGGATGCAGCACAACCAATACACGAGGTGCTATCTTGTTTAGTTCTTCTCTTATATGATACTCAAGGTGATCCAAACGAATCATACTACAGTCACTGTGGCACAAGATGTTAAAACATCAATAAAAAGCTCAGCAAAAAGGAAGAGCCAGGTTTGTCTTTAATGCATGTATATATAGTGTACAGGCCCATAACTGCACATATGACAAGTGCATTAGATGAGAATGTGCATTTTCAACCTCCTAGTGATTCCAATTCCTCGAACAAAAGCGTTTATCACAGTTGAAGTCACACCCCTACGCTGTAAACCAGCTAATGTCATGAGACGAGGATCATCCCAACCATCGACATATTTGTTCATCACAATGTAATTTAACCAAAACACATCAGTGGATGACCATCATATTTATGACGTAATCAACTCAATAAAACAAGCTGAAACTTCCCACACAAGAACATCTCTGTTTCACCTTCCGTTTAGACATCACAGTGTTTGTAACATTCAGACGTGAGTATTCCCAAACATATGGCTGGTCAAGGTCCAATACATGTAACATCCAGTAGTATGAAGCACGCCTTGTCTCAAATTCAAGTGTACATAGCTACACAAAACAAAACCAAAGATAAATATGTTTAAGATCGACATGGAACTTTAAATAATTAACTGGACACAAAGTATAAAGAGCTCAATACACCATTGTCAGGGAAGGCTGTAAGAAAACATAGATCTTGCATGCCGTAGTAGACCGCATATTTTTGAAATTTTAAGTTTTATTCAGTTTGTTGAATAAAGAAAAACCTGAAGATCGCACATCTGCAACATTAGGTCCATGAAGCAGAGAACTATCTTATGAGTTGAAAAATAATAAAGCATGAGCTGCTTAACTATAGGGAGGACCACAATGGTTAGATTTCTCATGATTATTGATAAAGCCACAAACAGTAAACTAAAAGGAACAAGTTCCAGAAATTGGGAGGATAGGCGGTATACATTCTGAATATCCAAGCACGAGAATGGCCAAAGGCAAGTAAAAGTTCTCATTGCATGAAAATGTCAACAGTCAGAGGCAACATGAGAAATAATTTTCACAATTATTTAGTTCTAAAGAGTAAGCTTCTAACAACTCTGTTTCAAGTTCATTAAAAAGTACTGTAAACTGCTACTTAAGCTTCCTACAGGAAGAAAGCAGCAAAAAGAAGATGGTACAGCTTCAGAAATAATGTGCAAGTAATTTAGATTATCAAAATCCCAGAACCTGTCAGAACTATATTTAAGAAAGCAACCTGTATTTCAGGTATTTTGTCAGTAAGTAATATCTACAGACGAAAAGATTTTTTTTTCTTTAATTTTCTTGTTGAAGTGTTTTTTTTAAGAAATCAACATACAAAAAGGTCAAGTTCGAATAACATATAAACCATAAACTTCCATCTAATGCCTTCCCCAGCCCTACAAAACATAACAAACAAAAGAAAAAAATAAAAACGAAAATGAAAAGACATTTTTGTCATACACCATCATTTAAATTTATTATGCTCATCAGACCAGCGACATGAAATAAATTTCGGTACCTAAACGTTTGTTCTTTCAGATATACCATCCAAGGGGAAACTGATGGGGTGTCAGTAGCTTGCTTCGATACATTTTAATCTCTTGGAAGCCAAAGGTTAAGATAAGGAGTTATTCATTATCAAAAGGTTATTTAAGTCCGAGGGAAAGTGTTCGTGGTAGTTAATAGATATTTATTAATATAATAGTAATTTATTGATTTAACTAAGTTCTAGCATTCACAGGCGTTTTGGTTTGGTTCTGCGGGAACAGGCCCAGCTCC